>QOCX01000343.1:8834-26791 GCA_005959815.1 Sarcophaga bullata | reverse complement strand
ATTTGATGTAAACGCTGCGAATCCGAGTCATGATCAACAAATATCAATTGAGATTTACCACAAAAGAATTGTGCCATATTAAGATAGAATTGTTTCTCATGGAAATATTGTTGTGAGATATCACAGATATTTTGTGGGGGACAAATAAATTCCCCCATTTTTGGTTGAAATTTCAACAAATTATATGCCACTCGTGAGGCCACTATATCAGCTAGACGTTCATCTATACTATCGGTGGAGAGTTGAGTTTGTAAACATTGTAGAGAGTTTTGAAAACTTGATTCTCGTAACAAGGCAGCAATATCATGTGATTGTTTACCATCACCATTGAAATTTAAGCTGAAAGTGTCGAAAGCATGAGCATACTCATGAGCCAAAATGAAACCCAATAGAGAGAATTTAAATAAAGGATGATAGTCGAAATGATACAAAGGCTTTTGGAGACTACCAAAAGGCAATATGATCATATTCTGTTTGGTTATGTAACGAGCACCCGAATTACTGCCCTCATTATTATGGGCCACTATGTAGTGGGTCTGATTGGCTGTATAAAGTAATGACTTTTCAAATCTATGCCTTAGCAAGCTTAAATGATTCTTAAAGTAATTGTTTTTATCCAATGGAGGCACATTGGCATAGTAATCTTCTATCATTATATTACTAGAGTTAAGGGGCAAGTTGCCTATGTTTAAGGTAACAGCATGGAGTTTTTGCCTTAGAAGCTGTAATTGCTGAGGACTTAACTGGAGATGATTTTCATTGAAAATCTTATCATACTGATGCAAGATATCCAATTGTAGTTTGCCTATATCTTTCTTAATATGGCCTATACTTTTAGATAAAATATGGGTCTCATACAGATAGTTAACTGAGACATCCATTTTGTTTCTCAACTCCTTAATGCAAGCCAAGTCTGTTAACTCACTTACACTATCCCTGGTTAAATACTCCAGGAATTTCAGCATCAAGTAACTGCACATGGTACGCCTTTGAAATGTCTGCCACATGTTATCGTTGAGCTGTTGTAAGTATTTGGGTTTTCTTATTAAAATTAAAGTACTTGCGGGTAATTCTTTATGAAATAATTCCTGGAAATAAAGCTTCAAATTAAGCCGCGGATAAGCATAGTCCAATTGGTCATAGGTCAGCATCACTGATTCTTTACTGTCCGCAGTAAGTGTTAGAATTCTAAGCAGATCTTCATTTAATTGCAATAAATTTTGTAAAATCTTTTCAGTATTTCTTCCAATGCCTAAATTTCTAAGTAAAATTCTTATCATCATTGTATTCGGTAAAGTAGTACCATCATCTGGATGAGGTGGCTCCAACATAATACTAAACGTGCCATCTGCTTCCACTAAAATCTCCTGATTTATTAGCACATTATTCATGCCATACGAATGAATACGGCCCACTAATGACCATACATCGAATAATTTATCGGCCTCTGCATTGGATTGCCATTGCTGTGGCTGCCATATTGGCCAGTTTAACCGCATAGCTGGTTTGATTTCATCGAGATATTTTTTAATATCACGTTCGGTTGTTGTACGACATGATTTTAAATAAATTCGGGTTTTCTCAACAAATGATTGGCGCCGATCGGTGACCTGTTGGTCTTGCTGGTACAATGTATCCATTAAGTTCAATATTTGATGATTGTATTGGTAATCCATAAAGCTTGTGATTTCTTGGTAGTTGACATCGGGATGATTCTTAGAATAATTGCCACAAGCATAGCCATAAAAATCATCACATGGATTCACCGAGCTATTCATATTCCTGGCAATATTATTAAACTGTTCATCACTAACCGAAATAGATGGATTTTCTCTTACTATACGACGGCTGAAGGCACCACATAAGCACATCACAATTACCACAAATATTTCAAAATCATGGTCTTCCTATAAAAAAAATACAAATTTTTATTTTTATTTTTTTATTTTTTTTTATTTTTTTATTTTCTTACTTTCACTCGCGTATTAATCTTACTTGATAACTCAACTGCTGATCGTAGACTGAAATAAATGCTTTAAATAGAATTTTCTTAATCTGTGTTTATAAGGCGTTCACAAGACAAAAAATAAATTGCTTATTAGCTAATTAACCCTTAAAGAGTCAGCATACCACACAATTAACATTATTTATTGTAATGAAATAAAATTATTCATTAATTCATTAATATTAAAGAATAATTATTAAATGGAAATTTTTAAACAATTTAATGAAATTAAGAAAAATACCAAAATTTAAAAAAGTACCAAAAGTACCAAAATTTAAAAAGTACCAAAAAAGTACTTTTTTTTAATTATTTATTTTTACTTTACCAGTCTTTAAAAACCCTTTAGTCAGGGTTACAAGCTAGCTTCTGACATCAACCTGTTGGGTGAGTTCATTTTGTGTCCATGAGTCGACTCCTAAGGACAGATTTTTGAGCAGCTTTTCATGGCAATGTTATTAACTCTGAGAGTATTTTCCTTAAAAGCCAAACGTTTCGCCTGATTACGAAGTTACCGTAGTCTAGTTGGTATGGTGATGAAATCCCATGGTTCAAATCCCAGCTCAGATATCTCTAACTAAGCGAAATATGAAAAAATATTTCTTTCGGCGACTACCTCTCAGCAAAAAGTTCTGAAAGGAAATAAATTTGCACACTTTAGACTGTATGTTACGCCATTTATGCATTAAAATAACACACACAACATGGGCGGTGTGTTAAGTAGGTTAGGTTGTAGTCCTGACTAAATGGCTTTGACCAGCAATTAAATAAGTAGATAGATGTCTAACGTACATTGATACCAGATCGACTTTCTTGATCAATTGTGATGATGGCTCTGGGCATTTGTTGGTTCTTAATTTGCTTCTTAGTGCATTGGAAACCATGCTAAAATATTGGGCAGACCTCGACCAATCAAGTTATATTTTATGAAACAATATGTTCGAAGACAATTAGTTTAAGAATGGTACTTTTTGTAATGGTACTTTTTTGTATTTGTACTTTTTGTAATTGAACTTTTTGTAATGGTACTTTTTGCAATGGTACTTTTTGTAATGGAACCGTTTAGAGTGGTACCTTTTGTATTGATACTTTTTGTATTGGTACTTGTTGCAATCGTACATTTTTTGTAATCGTACATTTTGTAATGGTACTTTTTGTAATTGTACTTTTTAGAATGGTACTTATTGTATTGGTACCTTTTGTAATATTAATTTTAGTAATGCTACATTTTGTAATGGCACTTTTTGTAATGGCACTTTTTGTAATGGTACTTTTTGTAATGGTACATTTTGTAATGGTACTTTTTAGAATGGTACTTTTTGTAATGGTACATTTTGTAATGGTACTTTTTGTAATGGTACTTTTTAGAATGGTACTTTTTGTATTGGTACTTTTTGTAATATTAATTTTAGCTAAGCCTACATTTTGTAATGGTACTTTTTGTAATGGTACTTTTTGTAATGGTACTTTTTAAAGACCTATTTTAAATTTTTTTCATTTTATTTACATTGAAATTTACATTGAAATTTATCAATACAATCGACATTTCTCCAGTGGATTCATGGAACTATCCAATGTACAGTTGAAGGCCTGGGCAAAAGCTTCAGAATTCCTAACAATCTGATGTAAACGTACGGCATCGGCATCATGATCTAAAAATTCGAGTGCACCTTTATTACAAAAGAACTGGGCCATGCTTAAGTAGAATTCGTTTTGCCAATTTGTATTATTGTCGGAAGTATAATATTTCTCATAAGTGCGGTATGCTACACGTTGCGCTAATAAATCAGCTAGACGTTCATCAATATTTTCAGTGGATTTTTGATTTTGCATGCATTGCAGGGACTCCATATATAAATCTTGTTGTACGATGGAGCTATGATTCGTTGCCATTAGACCAGTGCTATCAAGGGCATGAGCCATTTCATGGGCCATTATGAAGCCCAGCAAAGACACTTGATATAGAGGGTCAAAGCTATAATGATATATGGGATATCGCAAGTTTGCAAAGGGTATAATCAGTAAATTTTGTTTGGTAACATAAAACAAGGAACTGGAACTAGCCAAGCTATTATCGGTTGTTATATAAAAATTGAGATCTTCTTGGTATAACAAAGACTTACGGAAACGATGTTGTAGTAGAAGCAAATGATTTTTAAAATAATTTCCATTATCTAGAGGGGGAACGTCCTTGTAAAATTTGTCTATGGAATCGTTGGACACGGGATAGGGTAGATTGCCTAGATTTAATTTCATGTTAAGCAATCTATTCTTCAAATCAATGGTTTGTTGGGAGGTAAGATTCAAATTGTTTTCATCGAGAATATCTTGCATAACAGACGTCAAATGAAGTCTTAGAGGCCTTAGAGCTTCTTTGTACAGCCAATAATCTTGACGGCGTATTTCACCATAATACATGAAATTAATGGCCACATCAAGTTTATTTCGTAAGTCCACAATACATGCATTGGCAGTGAATTCTTGAGTACTGTCCTCAAACAAATAGATTAGAAAGTGCAGCATTAAATAATTCAACTGATGTTGCCAGTCTTCAGCTGGCCACTGGATCTCATGGAAATATTTAAAAAAATCAACATTTTTTAACACAATTTTGTGAATTTTATTAACTTTTTGGTTTAGCAGGTGTTGTAGATATGAATCAAGATAAGGATATTGCTGTGATACATTCTCAAGCGACAATTCGATGTCCTCCTTGTTGCTGGTATTATTTTGAAATATTTCCAACCATTTTTCTTCACTGTCTCTCAACTGTAATACTACTTCGGAGGCATTGTTTGCCCCGAAAGCCTTTAGAACACCCTCAATTGCCTGGTCATTAGGAAACTCATTAGGAGCTGCCGGTTGCAATATTATGTTGAGAGAACCATTTTTAGCGGCAGTGATTTCATGTCTTATTACAACGTTATTCCAATTATAACCTTGCAATTGGCCTAATGCTTGCCAAAACTCTTTACTGCCATGCGAACATGTTTCATTTGACTTCAGCAGTAATGGCCATTTTATTTGTAGCTGCTCGAAGTATTTTAAAAAATTTTTTGCATTTTCTTGGACACAGGCTTCGTAGTAAATTTGGATTTTTTCTCGAAATGTTTGCTTTACCGTAACGTTAAAACAATTTTCTGTAGACACAAAGCAATCATCACAATCAGGTTCTGTTGCTGTCAACAGTTTAATTAGTTTTTTATTGTATTTGTAATCCAAATATTGTGTAATTTCCTGTACATTTTCATTACTGTTCGGATAGCCGTTATAATTACCGCAACTGTATGCATAGAAATCCTCACAAGGATCAGCCGTTATGTTCATTGACTGTCTTATATTGTGTTGCAATGATTGATCGATATTTGGATTAAAAAAATCACGACCTATGAACTCACTGTTTACAAAGACGAAGTAAATTATTGCCATAAGAATGAACTGGATTTTAAAGGCTCTCATGATCCGTGTTTGTTTCTTTAAAATACCTTTACGGCGACACTGAAATTGCAACTGTTGAGTGATAAGAAAAATGGAATACAAAATAAAATAAGTTTTGTCAGTAGTTCTACTCTCTTTATCTTCCTCTCTGTCTCTCTCTCTCTCTCTTCAGCCAACAAGACTAGCATAATACAATTCCCTCAACTGCTCTCGTCACTGTTAGTTATCAGTTCTGTGTCTGTTATCAGTTTAAGCTTGCAGTTGCTTGTCTTTCTCTTTAGAATTTCAAATGCTTAAGGAGAGCATAAAAACGTGCTGCTAAATACTTGATTTATAGCTCTATGTTCATACTGGCCACTATGGGCAACCCTAGACAACGGCATGTGTTCAGAGAATAAGCTCTGCTGTGGTTGAACCTAATTTTCATAGAAAAATGATGCTCAAAGCCAAACACTTGTTCTAAATAAATGGATACGTAAGCAAAGAGCATCCAGTGCACTCTGCATTAGACACTGTTCGCAATGGTGTTTAGAATGTCAAACATTGATGAACAAAATATCTGTCTTAGTGGTGAAAATTTGTTCGTACCACAATTAACCTTAACCAATCGCTCCAATTAATTGGTGATTTAACTCCATTTGAGTATTTTCTTTGAGGTTATGTGAACTCACTTGTCTACACCGTTAAACCAGAGATAACTGGCCGTCTAAAAATCAATATTTGAAAAGTTTTTAACAAACTGCAGATGCATATGGCGTCAAATTATTAAAAAAAAGTACTTTTCAAATGGTACTTTTTGCTGTGGTAATTTTTTATATGTTTTCTATATAAAAACAAAAAGTAAAAGTAAAACAAAAGTTTTTTTCCAAAAGTACTTTCCAAAAAAAAAGTACTTTTCAAAAATTACTTTTTAGAAAGTACTTTTTTCATATTTCCGTTAAACCAGAGATAACTGGCCGTCTAAAAATCAATATTTGAAGAGTTTTTAACAAACTGCAGTTGCATATGGCGCCAAATTATTAAAAAAAAATGTACTTTTCAAAAAGTACTCTTCAAAAAGTACTTTTTCCTGTGGTAATTTTTTATATGTTTTCTATACAAAAACAAAAAGTAAAAGCAAAAGAAAAGTTTTTTTTTTCAAAAGTACTTTCGAAAAGTACTTTCCAAAAATGAAACTTTTCGAAAAGTACTTTGCAAAAAGTACTTTTTTCATATTTCCGTTAAACCAGAAAAAATCAAAATTTTAAGAGTAACAAACTGCAAAAGAAAAGTTTTTTTGAAAAAAGTACTTTTTTTCATATTTTGTTTTGTTTGAGATATCTTAGCTGGGACATGAACCATGGGTTTTAGTCTAATAAGCCAATAATAAGTTTATCATTAATGAAAGGCGCTCTACAATGACTGAAAATGTTGTACAGGCCTTCAGTGTAGATTACCTCAATATAAATAATTTTCGTTTACGAATTCAAACAACATTCATTATTTTATATCACTTACATGCATATTTACTTTGTTATTTATTTTTTTTATTACGTTTTGTTTATTTTCTTTCTGTTTTACTGCGTACTTGTGTGATTGATTTGCATTGATTTTCAATTCGATTTGAATTCTTACATCTTTCAACCCTTCAGGTGCATATTATATATCATGATATAATTTTTATAAAATCATAGAATATCCGAATTTATTATTATTTTGTTGTAGTTTCTGTTATTCCTTTTGTTTTTGTTTGTTTTTTTTTATACTCATTTTATTAAATTTAAATTTTAAATGCAATTTTCATTAAATCATAACAAATGAGAAGAAATTATGCGAGAGTATTGTAGTTGTGTACGTATGTATATTTTCAATGTATAAAACAATTTAAACGAGGGTTAACTGAGAAGGTAAAGAAACTTATTTATCGAATACCATGCATACACTGACTGTTACAAGCAAGGTCTTGAGTACATTGGCCCCTTAACTAACAAAATATTAACGATCAAAGATTATCTTGGACTTGGTACGTAAGTTGGAGTGATAGCCTTGATACCTTGAGCACGCATAGCAACCCGTTGTGATGTCACAGGTAAACGCAATCCCTGTACTGACCGGGTTTCACCGAACTAGGGAAAAAGTTGGTCAGCGCAAGAGCTGCACATTAAAAGCACCCCCTATGCTCGAAAATATGCACGAAACTTTTATGAACGAGGCTATATTCTGACATCAATGGATGATAGCTCCGTCAAGCTGACAATAATTGAACAGTCAAATGACCTAAATCTGCACCTTGCACCAGATGGGCGTTGACAAAGAAATTGGATCTGTATCCCCGGCAGAAGTCGGTAGATGGGTGTTGCATTCTGTGTTTGTGTCTTCCCATAACACAATGACCTGTAAGAATGGCCACTGTGATCGAAATGACGTAACGATCAAGTTCAGTAATTGGTTGATGCGCCTTATATCCATCGAGGGCCAAGTGATCTTTAGGTGGAGGCGTTGACAAAGAAATTGGATCTGTATCCCCGGCAGAAGTCGGTAGATGGGTGTTGCATTCTGTGTTTGTGTCTTCCCATTAACACAATGACCTGTAAGAATGGCCACTGTGATCGAAATGGCGTAAAGATCAAGTTCGAGTAATTGGTTGATGCACCTTATATCCATCGAGGGCCAAGTGAATCTTTAGGTGGAGCAGGACTCCTCTTTGACCCAGGATAGGTAGGCAACCCAAAAGAATTTCCGCGCAATGGCAAACTTAATCGCGATAAATGGCATACCCAAGTCGATTGATAAGAATTCCGGAAGTAGTACACTAGCTCTGGCTAGTAGTTCCTCGAAATAAAACTGTGCCCAGATACCCAGACTAGTGAGACACTAAAGCTCTCGTAAAGATGGCCGAGACAGCAGTAACACTCCCTAACGATCTTGGAGTTATTCGTAACGAACGATAGACATCTTATAGCAGTCTGACTATCAGAGAAAATCAAGATGCAGAGTGAATATAGCACCGTTGATAAGAATCCATTGAGCAGCCCGGTAAATGGTCACTACTTCTGCCTGAAACACGCTACAATTATCCGGCAATCGGAGGGAAATGTTCAGATTCAGTTTTTGTCTTGGACTTAGTTTAAAAGAAAAGTCGTTTGACAAACTCAAGTCAGCCAACAAGTGCCTAACAGTTCACTAGTCATGCCAATGCAAGCACAGCCTAGGTTAGACGTTTTTTTTTTTTTTTTTTTTTTTTTTTTTTTTTTTTTTTTTTTTTTTTTTTTGGATTCCTATCAACCCCTGCAAATTGAATTGAAAGTAGAGTGAAATAGACAAAGTAGAGTAGAGCCTATCAAAAGGCTGATTACTAACCTAAGCTAGTTCCTCAATTGTATGATGTACGACTGAAATCTCTTCCTATTTTAATGACCCAGTGAAATAGCCTCAAACTTTGTTGGTTTTAAAAAAACCCGTCACCTATTTTTTTGTTTCCTTACGCATGTATACACTTTCAAACACATCTTTCCACTTCACAGAATTGTTTTGGCCCCATAAGTGGTAAGATCATCAACGTTTGTGGTGTCTTGGAACCCAGTAGTACTACTCCATTAAAATCACATGTCGTTAGTATGCAGATCATCCTGTTCAGGCCAAAAGAAGTTCTAGACATTGACAGTAGTGGTCTTGCTAATATCGTTTTGAAATAAATATGATTGCACATGACGCCACCAATCCTAACTCCACACTAAAGACGGATTTTTTTTGGATACATCAGATGCTCTTGAATCTCACATGCATAGGCATCATCGCTGATACGTTTATTTTCCGATAACAAAACACTGCTCTAGAAGTCATTCAGTGAACATATGCCATTGTCTATGGTTGCCAATGGAAATTTTGACAAGTTGACCCATTGTTTTGATGATCATACCTCGTATATTATTTCAATAGGATTTCTTCTATTATATCACACACACACACACACATCAATATTCATTAAAATTTATAAAATTTAAAACAAAAACAATAAAAATAAAAAACAAAAACAAAAAACATACAATATATACAATATGTATGTATATTGTGTCGCATAATGTATGCATAAAATATGTAAATGTATACATACATACAATACATACATAAATACATAGAATACATAGCTAAAAATAAAATACAACAATAAAGAGTGCCGCAAATTGAGAGATCTTGTAAGAACAGGTTAAAGACAGACAACTTATCTGATTTCGTCATTCGCCAGATCTGTTGAAACCTTTCTTGGGTTTGATATAAGGCCAGTCGAAACGGAATTGATTCCAACGAAGTCTAATAGGCAGTGTGTTGGCTCAGACAAACAAATATTTCTTTCGACGCCAATGTGTTGTACATGTTGAAACCACACGCAGTTCGGTTGATTATCTTCAATTGCAGGACCAAATACGTTGCTTATCATACAGCTACAGCGCTTTGAAGTTGCCGTAAGCTAGTTGGTTGTATACTGGCGTGTCAGACATCTCCAACAAAACGTAAAAAAATATTTCCTTCGACGACTTACTCTCAGCAGACTTCTGGCAAAGACTACGGAAGTCAAATAAAATTTTTAAGAAAAGCTTCTGAAAAATCTCTCGATCGAAGACGACTTTAAACTGTAAGTCTCGTCACTCATGAATCAAGTTAAGACACACAACATGGGTGGTAAGAGAAACTAGGTTGTAGTCCCGACTACAAAGTTATAGCATTTTGAATTTAGTTTTAATAATCGATTTGAAATATATAGACGCCGTATGTAATAAGTTTGCTTATTAGACTTGAGGCCACAGTTTAAACTCTAGGTCAGACATCTGCAACAGAACAAAATATGAAAAATATTCGCACTCAGTAGCGTTCTGGCAAAAACTCTGAGAGTCCAATAAAACTGCCAAGAAAAATATTCTCAAAAAACTATCATTCGGAATCGATTTTAAGCTCTAGATCATATCACTCACGTAAAAATTAACACCCACAACATAAGTACTGCGAGAAGCTCGGTCATAATCCTGACTGTGGGGTTGTAATGACCAATTATGTATGCAAGTGTGTAATCAATTCGAAATTTGCCTTGGATTCTGCCACTCAAAATGTGATCTTTCTTTATTCAACAAAAATTCTATTTTTTTTTTTGGTCCATATTTTTATGGCTACACCCTGTTTAATGAAAGTATGTATAAAGTATGAAAATAAACAATATTTTGTAGTAAAACTATAAAGTTGACATGAATATCTTTATTTAATATGAGGTTTTATTGTTATTTTTTGCATTGTTTTCTTAAGTCATTATTTGTTATGATTACGACAACCAAATAAAATATCAATTGAAACATTAATTGTAAGATTTTGCCACACACACACACACACATACATATGTACGGTAATTCTATGCCATTGAAAGATGTATTAAATTCTACTTGGTCTAGAAGTATACTGAACAGGATATGGCAGGCAATACATTCAAACACTGGGCTATTGTGAGGTGGGGAAGCTATTTCAGATAGGTAAGGGAAATAGGGTTACAGGTCATGTGGGAATTATTGGCAGTTATCAAGCAGAGGAGCTTGCTCTATAACGTCATTCATATGATTGTTGTGGCTGGCCTCTTTCGAGTGTAAAGGTACGTATCTAGGCAATTGTATCACGCATGTTGTTGTTCAAATGCTCAATTGTCTCTCGTTTGTCGGCATAACACTTTTCTGTAATGGCGCCCCACAGAGAAAATAGTTAAACGGTGTAAATTGTAGCTTCTTGGAGGCAATAAATCGATTGTGGCATGAGGTGTGTGCTGAGTTGAATTATCGTGTTGAAACCAAACATCGTTCACATCAATAGCATGAAGAGAGGGTATAAAGAGATCAGTTGTCATGGTGCGATATGTGTCTCCATTGAACGTATGGTTGTGCCGTCCTTATTTTCAAAGAAATACTGGCCAGTAATGCCTCCGCAATGGGTTCATTGGCTTCTGTAAGACCATGTGTGGGTTTTCTGACAATTGACAGATGTCAGATGCAGCTTCTTCAAAATTTTGACAGAATCAAACGGACAGATGTCAAATGCAGCTTCTTGAAAATTTTGACGGAAGCCAACTGACAGATGTCAGATGTCTTATTGACAGGAGCAGTGTTGTACTTTCAGACTTAATGCCATAACCTTTCATAAATAAAAACAGATTTTTTTTAAAAATTTTTTTGTTTTTTTTAATAAATAAGGAGCCTTAAATACAAATTTTTTTATTTAAATTAAATTTTTTTTTAGGTTTTTTTTGTTAACAATTACCACAGACGACTATTGCACTTCGTCACATGCCGTTTGGTGACATTTTTCTGGCACTTAAAAATCCCCTCAAATTCTGGATGACTAGTGACCACCTTATGTACCCTAAAGGAAGCGCCATCATGTGTGTCATCATACTCCGGACGAGCTGTGCAAAAGAACTGAGCAAATTTGATGAAGAACAAACGTTTCGTGTTTTCCTTTATTGCATGGCGATGTTGAAAGTAAGTATCATAGGCCAAACGGAAGCCACTGATATCGGCTATCATTTCGTCTACGCTAACGGGATGCAATTGATTAAGACACGTTAAGGAATTCATAAATGTAGGCTTGTCCGGCAAAGTTATCATCAGCAAAGATGAGGGATTGCCTTTGCTATCAAACTGCAAACCATTGATATCGAAGGCATGCAGCATTTCATGGGCCAAACTATTGCCCAGCTCTGCATAGAGAAATAATTTATCAAAGTCTTTATGGTAAATGGGATACTGGAGATAGGCAAAGGGTATTACAATTAGATTAGTGGCAGGTTGATAGACCGGTGTGGCATAAGGCCAGTTTAAGTATGAACGGGTGGTTTTAAGCCAGGGACGTTTAACAATGTTAAATAGTTCGCTGTAAGCATGATGCAAAGCACTCACATGATTCCAATAAAACAAATCACCTTTATATACCTGCCATGAATTAAAATACTCCACATAATATGCGTCATTAGATATCAAAGGTAAATTGCCTATGTTTAGTTGCATTAAGTCGAGCTTGTCGTTCAGGAAATTTCTTTCTCTAAAAGAAAGTTCATTGGAATGGCTTTTTATGGTTTGAAAGAAATTCTTTTTTAGTTTTTTAAACATTTCTTGTATGATTTTATCACTGGCATGTCTTTCCTTGCTATAGATTTGCTGGTCATAAATATAATCCAAGGCTAAAGGCACCAATTCTCGCATATGCTGTAAGCAATTAACACCCTCCGAAGACAAAGGCATTCGTTTCACCATATAGCCAAGGAATTTTAATTTCAAAGAGTGTATTAACGTGGTGGTATCGGTGTTTTGTAATAAAACTGCCAATTGCTGGAAATAAGGCAAATTGGCCACTTTTAAAGTTAAGTTGGGTAAAAACTCTAGGCCCCATACTGCTGAGAAATATGCTTTGAAGTCAATATTCCTGACTTTCCATTGCAATTCCTTGATGGTGAATTGCTGATAAAAGTTCTCACGATGCTTTTCATTCAAAGAAGACAAGCTTCTAATGAAGCTGGTTATTTTCAAGGCCATCAAACGGGTTTTACTGTCAAAACTATCTTCCATTTCATCTAGTAGATACTGTTCATAGGAGCTGAAACCCAATTGTTGCATTTTATTGACATACACCAGGAAGTGTGAGGCATTATGCTTTTGCATATCCATGTTCAAGAGAAAACCATTAAAGCCTAGATTTAGTAGTCTGCCCAGTGAATGCCATATATTCCATGCTTGTTCCTTTGGCAACCAATTCTCTCCTTGCTCAGGCCATTCATCTTGCTCCGTGGGCTTAATAATCTTTAAATATTCCTTGACTTGAAATATTTTTTGTTCTCTGCAGGTCTCATAGTATGTCACCACCTTGTTAAAGATGCCATTATTTTGATGCCATTTGTGTTGATTTTTTTTCTTCAAAATATTTTTTAATTTTAAATTCATTTTATACTCTGCCCGGCCTATGGCATCAATAAAATTTCTGTATTCCGGTATTTTGTGTTGCCAATTGCCACAGGCATAGTCATAGAAATTCATACAGGGATCAGCCTTTTCATTCATAACAGATTTCATATTGTGCATGACACCATTATAAACACTTCTTTTAGGATGATAAGCCCTTGTGGCAGTTGTAAAAATTAGCAAAATTAACCATTTTAATACACACAGTCTCTGCATAGTTTTTGTTTTTTCAATAATTTTTTTAATTTTTTTTAATTTTTTATTAATTTTTTTAAATTTTTTTTTTTTTCGTTTCCGCGATTCCGTTGTTATTGACTCGTTTTAATCTTCAACCGTTCAGGTGCCTTTTAAATTCGCTACTAATTAAAGCAAAAATTTTTCAAAGAAGCATATCTCTCAACCAACACTCTTTGGCTGATGTCTTATCAGCCTGCAAGAATCTTCATTCCTTACTGAACTCTTATCAAATGGCCAGCAAAAAAAAAAGTCTTTGACTGGATGAATATATGGGGGAAGTAACCAAAAAAAAAACTTTTTAAAATGAATTTAATAAAACCATGAATTTCCAATTTTGAAATACAAAAACCTTCAAAAAGATTGATTTATTATTGAAATTATCGTCATGCAAAGTGGCCTTAGTACAGTGACTGTCTCTTTCAATCCTACCGGCCTTGTAAGCTTCAGCATAATGCTGCCCAACACTTGCTATACTTTCAATAATGCCTCTCTTCCATTCGGTATTCTGATAATTCACACTCATCAATCATATATCAATCATATAACAATCATATGTCAATCATATAACAATCATATATCAAGCATATATATTAATCATTCAATCTACATATCAATCTTATCATCAATCATATCAATCATTCAATCTACATATTAATCATATCGTCAATCATCATTCAATCTACATTTGCAGTCTGCAGTGTCTTATCAAAAGATCGACTTACAACATTACAAACCTTCAGTCAGGACTACAATCTAGCTTCTCACTCCACTTACGTGGCATCCGTTAATTTCATACTTGAGTGGCGGGATCAACAGCGACAGATTGTCGAGAAACTGTTCATGGTAATTTTATTTACAGTCAGAGTTTTTGTCAGAAATCTGCCAAGAGGAAGTCGCCTAAGAAATATTTTTTCAAATTTCATTTTGTTGGAGATGTTTGACTTCGGATTTAAATCTTGGCCGTTGGTTGGAGCTGTCTGATCTGAGGTTTGAACCTTGTGTGCACATCTAATAAGCCAACATACTAACTACTCGTTGTTAGTAATCCGATCGCAGCCGCCGTAGTCTAGTAGGTAGTGTGTTAGCTAGTGTGTTAGGTAGTGTGTTAGCTTATTAGACGTTAGGCCACGGTTCAAGCAACAGATCAGACATCTCAAACCAAAGAAAATCTAAGTAAAATTCTGGCAAAAAAAACTCCTGAAAGTAAATAATAATTGCCAAGGAAAGTTTCTTAAGAAATCTGTCGTTAGGAATCGATTTTAAATTATTGAGCCCGCCACTCATGTATAAAATTAATGCACACAACATAGCTGCTGTGAGAAGCTACGTCATAATACTGACCGAAGGGTTATGATGACCAATTATGTATGTATGTATCGATCACACAAGCTTTTGCTTGGAATATATTTGCTAGTGTCTGATATAACACAAGAAATAATGACTTTCTGCCCTCGAGTTGCGATTAAATATTAAATTTTTAATTTATTTCCACTTAATTTTGTTTTTTTTTTCTTTTTTATTAGAAATAATTCTCGCTTTTATTGATTAATTTTTGATAAGAGACGCTTTAAAAATCCAAACTTCATCATCATCATCGTTGCCTCAATTAAAATATTCATGAAGAGCAAGAAAAAAAAAAAATCATTCAAAATTGTGGCAAGTTGTATAGCGCTGTTGCAGCACACACACACACACACACACTCAGGCATATGTACATATGTACATGCAGTCTACATATACAAACGTTTTTCTCTCTTTTAATTTGTATGCCACTCATACCCGGCTCATTACAACATTGTAATTCCGCGTAATAATGTATTCGACTCACATAACGTTTGCCGTTGGCATTTAACAGAATCCTTAAAAAATGTTTTACTTTTCCGCAAACCATCCTTCCCCCCCTCTTCGTGCACTGTCTTGTTGTTGTTCTTTCTGTCCGTTTGTGTTTATACGTTATGTTTTAACACAGTGAAGGGTAAAAAAGTAGCACAAATAGTACAAAAAAAATTGCATATTGTGAGTAAAACTGTTACACACAAGCTGAAATGGTCATTACAATTATTTAGTCAAGATTACAACCTAGTTTATCACAGCACCCATATTGTTGATGTTAATTTTATGCTTGAGTAGCGCTACCTATAATTTAAGGCAATACCGTACAACAGATTTGGGAAACTTTTCATGACAATTTTATTTAGAGTTCGTGTCATAAATCTGCTGAAAGGAAGACGTCAAAAGAAAGAAATTTCTTCGTATTTCATTTTGTTCGAGATCTCAATGCTGAGGTTTGAACCATAGGCTCTCGTCTAATAAGCCAGTTTAATAAGTAGCCTTTATAAATTTAAAAAATCTATATAACTTGTACTGTGCTATTTTGTTAACCCCTACTGTATGTAGTTTTAATTTCTTTTTTCTCGTAGATTTGTTTCCTTCTTGTGTTTACTGTTGACCCACGGTGCATGTCTTTAGTTGTTGTTGTTGTTGTGTTGTTGTTTGTTGTTGTTGTTATTTTTATAACATTGTTTTTAACGGTGTTTAAGTACATGCATTAAATAATTAATTTGTTAATGTTAATTAAAAGGAGACCCCTCTTTTTTTTTTTTTTTTTGAAAGCCAACGGCTAAAACAGATTTTTTTTAAAGAAAACCACACGAAAATTTTTTTTGCGGGATTTATGGTTTTGATGGTGCTGCCATATGGTTACCAAATCATACAAAAACAAAAAAAAAGAAATAATTTAAATACGGTGTTTAAGTACATGCATTAAATAATTAATTTGTTAATGTTAATTAAAAGGAGACCCCTTTTTTTTTTTTTTTTTGAAAGCAAACGGCTAAAACAGATTTTTTTAAAGAAAAACACACGAAAATTTTTTTTGCGGATTTATGGTTTTGATGGTGCTGCCATATGGTTACCAAATCATACAAAACAAAAAAAAAAAAATAATTTAAATAGCTTAACGAGCTTACTATGCGAGGACAGTAAACTCAACCGCTTATAGAATTTATTTCTTTTTAATTTCTTTCTCAACAAGGTCTTCAATCTACTCAATAAACTCATGCCTGGTTATGTTGAATAGCTTGGATACCCTGTTTATAGGCGTCTAGGCGTAGTGCACTCACCAGCGATTGTGGTTTCGATTCCAAAATAATTTTAGCTATTGCCTTCATATTTATTTCAAAGAGAAGAAGAACAGCTGCCTTCTCATGGCAAAATATGGGCATCTGACGCATGAGTTGAAGGATAATCTTCTCTGGCCGCCTGCTCATATTTACAGCTTTTACAGAGTCCATGTGCAAGCAAATCAAGTCTATCGACACACCTTCCAATAGGGCAGTTTGCTAGCAAAAACGGCAACATTGCAATGGTAAGTCATGCAATTTAAAAAAAATTTAAATAAGTATTCTTGTCATCCAGATCAGTTCCTAGTACTACTAGTGCCTTCATGCTGCCAATCAAGAATATCCAGTTTAACGGCGACCATCGCAACATCTCTGCATTTCAGTTTCTCAACCACCCTGGTAAGTTCGTTAGAAACGCAATTACCGAAGCAAATAGACTTCGCATATAGAAGTCGCCTAATACTTACAACACTGTGGCAGGAACGGTTAGAAAAACCTCTTAGCGCAACTGTCCACAATATGACCATGATCTCCACTTTTAGTAGTCCTGCAGCCTATTCGAATATCAGTCCAAAAGTTTCTAGACGGACCATAGACCTGGTGTATACATTTGGAGTTGCCAGATATTTACTTGGCTGTGGCAAGAATGGTAAGAAAAACCTTTTCAGCTAACAGTTTTTAATAGGAACATGATCTTTAAAGCCTATTCAAATGTTTCTATTCAAACCTTGTAAAAATAGTAGAAGTTAACCGCACATATCTTAGCTTTCCGAAGTTAGTGAATGCTTTAAGGATTATTAGCCTCAAACTTTTCATAGTCTACTGTTACATTAGTAGCCTTTCAGGCGACCATACGTAGTATGATAATGGTCCTGATACTTATGAGTTTTTAATTTTAAAATACAAAAGAGTCAAAAAGGTTGATTTATTTTTAAAATTATCGTCGTGCACAGTGGCCTTGGTACTGTGACTGCCTCTTTCAATCCTACAGCCTTGTAAGCTTCAGCATAATGCCGCTCAACACTTGCCTCTCTAGTTTTCATTCGGTATTCTGATAATTCACACTCATCATCAATTATACATCAATCATATATCAATCATATCAATCATTCAACCTACATATCAATCATGTCATCAATCATCAATCATCATTCAATCTACATTTGCGTTTAAAGTGACGTCCATTGCTGCATT
>QOCX01000342.1:154908-212397 GCA_005959815.1 Sarcophaga bullata | reverse complement strand
GCGCTTTTTTCTTCGAAAAATCATCTTCAGCTAAGAAACCTATTTCTTAATGAATAGTTATGTGACCTGTCAGCTCTGATATCATTTTTGTTTCGCTGACGTCATCGCAGCAGTGTCCTATAGCTCTGTGCGTAACTAGTTGTCAAAAACAAAGCTTCTCAAATCTGTTGTTGGAAGCCAAAACCGCTTTTAACCCTTCCAATCATACTGAAACCATCATCGATTGACGTCATTTTGTCAAAAACAAAGCTTCTCGAATCTGTTGTTGGAAGCCGATACCGCTTTTAACCCTTTCAATCATACTGAAACCATCATCGATTGGCGTCATTTTGCAATGCTTACGTTGCATCTGGTCGAAATTAAGCGGTGGCAGAACAGTTCATGCTAAAATTTCTCATGAATTTTCTTTTTTTAAATTCTTTTTCAAAATTTTTATCAATTGTTGACAAGCTGTCATTAACAGATTGAAATTTATTCGACATCTTTTCGTCTTTCCTGCAGTAGCTTAAAGAAGACTTTCACTGTCACTGTCACTGTCACTGTCACTGTCACTGTCACTGTCACTGTCACTGTCAATATTGACGAGTACCCAACCAGAATCCATCTGTGGGCTTGGTAAAAAAGTGGCACGGTGAAGAGAATTTTAGACTTTGGCGGTATTCTTTGTTTTTTGTTGCCAGAGGACTACGAGGGGGTTTTTAAATAGCATTAAGGGATACGAAACTTCTATCATGAAGGCAGTAAATCGTTGAGTGACACGGAATGACATATTTTACATACATTAAGGCCCCATAATAAGAAAATTTATGAAGCTTCCTTATATTCCAGCATATCTAACTGACCTACCGACCATGCACGCCCAGTGACGATAGATAAGAATATTAAGGTCCATAAACTGTGATAGCTTATATCTCCACAATTAAATTAATCACGTGCGTATGACAAAATTATTTTGCAAACATTGGTTATTTCTATTTGGCGCAACATACTCCCCTTGTGTAAATGTATTGAAATAATCATTTCTATTGTGAAATTAGTGCTACTAATGCAAATTTTTTTCTCCTGTATTCGTTTTCGAATTGCTTGGACTGGTAGTTAAGAGCTTAAACCTCAACATTCCTTTAGCTCCCTGTAATTTGATGATGGTATATTTTGTGAGTTTATTTGACATTTCAAAAGTTTTATTTGATTATTTTAATTAATTTGTTTTTTAATAAAACGTTTCGAAACAACATCACTATGTTTAATCTAAAAGCAGTTCGAAGACTTATAACACCCCTTATCGATGTAAACTATGCTAGGAGTCATGATTAGCTAAAACGGTTTCACGGCCACCAAATCAAAAATCGATTGTAAATTGGAAAATTTATGGATCAGGTTAGATTAGATTCGATTGGCGGCTAAACTAACCTAATCCAACCTAGGTTAGGTTACTTGGAAAATTGGCTAATTACCTGAAAACAAGTTTACAGCTACCCTGAGTTGTTTACAAAATGGCGAAGATTTTGGAAATGCACTACATCTAGTCATTGTAGGGAAGGTACTCCAATGTAGTGCAAGTATACCAAGTTTCTTTCACATAGTGTACCAATAATCCACTATAAAGGACCATCCTGTTGAAGCTATATCTCTCAAGTTGATTAATCGTTTATTCAGTCTGTTGTGCCAAATCATATTCATCAACACGTGCAAATGAAAGAATTATTTTACAAAAATTGGGCAACATACTGCGCTTTTTCTTCGAAAAATCATCTTCAGCTAAGAAACCTATTTCTTAATGAATAGTTATGTGACCTGTCAGCTCTGATATCATTTTTGTTCGCTGACGTCATCGCAGCAGTGTCCTATAGCTCTGTGCGTAACTAGTTGTCAAAAACAAAGCTTCTCAAATCTGTTGTTGGAAGCCAAAACCGCTTTTAACCCTTCCAATCAATCTGAAACCATCATCGATTGACGTCATTTTGTCAAAAACAAAGCTTCTCGAATCTGTTGTTGGAAGCCGATACCGCTTTTAACCCTTTCAATCATACTGAAACCATCATCGATTGGCGTCATTTTGCAATGCTTACGTTGCATCTGGTCGAAATTAAGCGGTGGCAGAACAGTTCATGCTAAAATTTCTCATGAATTTTCTTTTTTTAAATCTTTTTCAAAATTTTTATCAATTGTTGACAAGCTGTCATTAACAGATTGAAATTTATTCGACATCTTTTCGTCTTTCCTGCAGTAGCTTAAAGAAGACTTTCACTGTCAGCTGTCAAGCTTGTCACTGTCACTGTCACTGTCACTGTCACTGTCACTGTCACTGTCAATATTGATATCATTTTCATAGAACTTTATTCAATGAATTTGCTTTGTTCATAACATCGCTCATTAATTGTGTTCACCCCAGCGTAATTGCTGCAATTAAAATTATTTCATGACAATAATTTCAACAAAAACAAAAACAAAAACAAATTCTTATACAATGTCATAAAGGTAATCATTATAGTATTAATTATAGTGGCATATAATAATTATTTATTTTTTATTGTTGTTGTTGTTGTTGTTGTTGTTGTTGCAATATCATGTTATTTTTTCTGTGTTTTGTTTTATTAAATTAAATCCAGTTGATCTTTGTAACGCAAAGTAAACGAACGAATGAACCAATGAACGAACGAACAAATAAAAGAATGAATAAATGAATGAGTGGATGTATGAACGTATGAATTATTTACCACGAAATATTATTGACAAAAGTAATCATTATTTAGCTTTTTAACTTATTCACACCCAAAATAACAACAACACAACAATAATAATAATAATAACGGAAAAAAAGTGACTCGTTTATCATACCAGATTCTGCTTTTTCACTATTCACATGGATTTTAAGCACGTGCTGGTGCCACAGCATTCATTAACTGCCAGCCTCTGTGTGTATTTGCATTTTATGTGAATAGTTCGGCAAATGTAGCTGGAAACCCCCCCCCCCTTTTCATTATATTGTATCACAATTTTTTTTCCGTACTATTATAACCGATGTTTTACACAAGCATATGCATTTGTGCATACATTTAATGAAAATAATTCAAATGAAATAATGATGTAATTGAACGAATAGAATAGCATGCTAATAATTGCTTATATTTGCTATGTTTGTACCCTAGACATTCGAATTTGTTAAGTTGGCTGCACTGTTTTATTGGCCTAATGATTTGACAGCTGATCATTATTTCGTAGATACTTTAATTTGTTAATTTTACCTGCAAGGTGTTAAAATGTTTTACAAATAAAAAAAAAACAACCTAAAATCCTTGGAGATTAATTGGTTTCATAACCGGCAGCGTAACTTTCGAACATGGTTTGTGTCTTTAATAGATTGTATGCCATTGTGTAGGGAAAACGATCACTTAATTATTGAAAGAAACAAAAACAAATCAATCAAATATCATACGTAGGCATGGTTACAGTATGGCTAACATATGGAAAAGAAATCGCTGCTTTTGTTCTCCTAGTCTATGTATCTGTAACGTAGAATTTACGTTACTCTAATGAAAATAAGAAAATAATAAGGAAACATAGAAACTGTTTATTAAGATCAGATTTTATTGGAAAACTACATTAAAAAAAAGAACATTTCCTGGCTGTTTTGAATATCTTATGGCTGGGAAAGTATAATTAAAAGAGAACACATAACAAATTCAAACTGTGGCTTACAAATTTGCAATTTAAATTAATTTTACTCCAAAACTTAAAAGTAATTATGCAAGCAATTAGAATATCCATGAATTTTTTTTTATTTTTTATTTACCAATAAAAAATTGTTCCTTTTTTTTTTGTTTCCAGATTTTATTATTGGCAGTGCGATATAAACTGTAACAGCCAGTGAGGTAAATACACTCTTTAAATACTTTTTGTTTCAAGATTTTTCCTTAGGATAGCCTTTCGTTGATGGTCACAACGCTACAAACTGTTATAACTTTTCTTATAGAAATACACAATATATTTGAAGAATTACAGCTTTTGATAAATGTGTCACACCCGTTACATACAAATATATCGTTTAGTTACTTATTTCTTAGGTTAGCTTAGGTTGGAGTAGTAGCTTGCGCGCCAAAGCTTACTTGAGCACGCATAGCCGCTGGATGTGATGGCACAGGATAGCATAGTCTTTTTACTGATCGACTTCCATCTAAATCATTAAACAAAATGATCAGCGCTGGGGCTGGTCATATTAATTACAATACAATTATAAACTAAAACTATTACGAGCGAAGTGACTGAAACCACATTCTTAATGAAATGTAAATCGAACCCATGTTACGTACTTACTTACTTAATTGGCCATAACAACCCGATTAACGGATTTTGGCCTGCCGCAACACATCCTTCCAGGCGCCTCTGCTTCTTGCGCGCCTACGCCAGTTGGTCACACCAATCGATGACAGGGCTTCCTTGATTTGGTCCTTCCAACGGATACAAGGTCGTCCTCTTCGCCGACTTCCGCAGATCCCCGCATCAAATACCCGTCTCGCCGGAGCATTCTCCTCCATTCGAACGATATGGCCGAGCCAGCGCAGCCGCTGGATAATAATACGCTGCACAACGTCCATGTCATTGAGGAGCTCATACAGCTCACTGTTGTATCGGATGCGGAAATCTTCGCCAACTCTCACTGGACCGAAGATCTTACGTAGGACTTCTTTCTAGAATAGGCTGCTGCATCGGTGCTTAATAAGGTCCATGCCTCTGCGCCATAAAGAAGCACGGGTAATCGAACCCACATATCGTTTGTATTAAGATCATCCAATTTAGGCGGCATACATAAAACGATCTTGGATCTCATGTGACTTGATAACGTCTCAATTCGACAATTTTGTTGAATTATGCATCCATTCATTAAGCGTCAGGCAGAATATCCATTTTGATAACAGAATTTTATTATTTTTACGTATTGTTGTTGTGAGACCACGGTTCAAACCCCAGGTCAGACATCTCGATGAAAATGAAATATGATAAAGTATTGCTTCGGAGACTTGCTCTCAACTGACTTCTGGTAAAAGTTTCTGAAAAAACTTCTTTCATAACTTTCATGATTTTCTAATGTCACAACGGTTACAAAACCATTTTGTTGTTATGTTACATCTAATCGTTTTACAGTATATCGTTTTACAGTATAGTTTTCAATATTTCAACAAAATTCTTAAATTTTTTGTCACACCCGTTACATTTAAAAAAAAAAAAAGAGGGGGGGGGGAGAATTTACAGAAATATTTATACCATGTCAGTTAAAGTTGAACAAGTTTTTGTTTAAAAAGAAAATTGGATATTATAACCCATGTCACACCCGTTATAATTTCAAATATTAGACAAGGTTAAATTAAATTAATCTTCACTTCTACGCTGTTTATAATGACCTAAGATTTATTAAGTCTTCAAAAAAAAGTTAAAATTTAATTATTTTTTTCAATAACGTACTTAAATGTCACGGGTGTGACATGGCTTATAACATCTATTGAGATTTCCCATCTTGTTTGAATATTGCATTAAAAAATTCCAAGTGTAGTATTGTTAATGTCATATCAAGTGTAGCGTGCTTAAATGTATGCCTAGTTATAGAACAATAGCACACATGGAGGCTGTTTGAAATGTGCGAGAATGAAAACAAACAATGAATGAAAACAACAGACAATAAGTATAAACTAACAATTATTTGTTGTTTAACTGCTGAATGGGGAATATGAGAATCTATGAATATGGTTAGCGCGAACAAAAAAAAAATTAAGAGACAAAATAAAAGGGAAAAAATGTAGAAGCCAAGAAACTATTTAAATAGGAAACATAGAGGGTGTGTAGGCGTTAATATTGTTTGAAAAAAAGGCGAAACACAAAAGATACGCATTTACCACTTACTTTACATATTCTATGTACATACATACATACTTACTTAAGATTCCATTCATTAAAAAAAAATATAACCTAACGAAGTACAATCTCAAAACGGTAAGAATTTTCTTTCACGTACCAGCATCTCTAAAACAATTTACAGGTGTTTTCTTTGCATATTACGCCTGTGAAATTTTATGCGCGTAACAAAAGCATTAGAAAGTGACAGAAAAGGCAACATTTTCTAGACGTAGCATTAATTATACTGTGAATCAAGAAAGAAAAACAATGTTTTGTTACATGAAAACCTAAAAACCCACAAACGAATTGTCAGTTTAATTGGAGGATTTCATATCGTCGTTAGATTTAATTCTTAGGTTTTTTTTTTCAACTGGAGGGGGGAAGTTAACAAATGACATAATTTTAAAATTTTTTTGAATGTGGAAGCAATTTAAGCAAATTTTGGAATTTTTCATAAAAAAAAAAATTCATCAAATTAACGGTGGTTTAATGTAATGGTTGAAGTCGCCGTCGTCTAGTAAGTAGTGTGTTGGCTTATTAGACATAAGGCCACGGTTCAAACCCCAGGCCAGACATTTCCAAAAAAACGAAATATTTCTTCTGCGACAGATTTCGGGCAAAAATTTCTAGAGTAAATAATTTTGCCATGAAAAAGTTTCACCAAAAATCTGTCATTAGGAGTCGATTTTAAACTGTAGGTTAACACACACAACATGAGCTATGTAGTAATCCTAACTGAAGCATTTATGTTTGCATATATCAGAAAATCAAACAATATTTCATTAAAATTTAAGACACCCAACTCCCATTGCATTAAATTCATTCTTAAGCTTCAATTTTTATTTCAACTTCAGCTTTCATTCCCTCCGACTTATCCTTTATGCCATTATCCTCCTAGTGGTTGTTCTTAATACTCAAGATTTTTTCAATAAATTTAAATTTTAATAAAAAGCATAACATCAGCATCACCATGAATGAACCCTCCCCCCTAAACAAATCTTAATGTTTTGACAATGGAAATGGTGTTATGCTAATGACCACAGATATACAGACAAGCGCATCAAATACAGACAATTTAAATAAACCATAAATATCTGAATATGTAATATACGATGGCTATACGATACGAGTGTAAAGATAAATGAATGAATGTATGTATGAATGAACGAGTGATTGTATTGCATGTGTGTATGCATATATGAATAATGAATGTGATTGTTTTAGTACTTGCTGTAGTTGTATTTATTGTGGTTTAGAGTATTATGAATGAATGAATGAATGAATGAACGAATGAATGAATAAATATGTATCATATTAATGGACTTTTGTTAAGAACGAAAACAGTGGCAAACAAAAAACTAGCATAGCCAGAGGAAAATCTATAAGTTTTCAGAAAGAGAAAAAAAAACTATAAAACCATTACGGAAAAATTTAATTTAAATGGCGATCAATTCAACTTTTTAATTTATCTTTGCAAATTGCCACATACTATATTTATGAACATTACTGCACATATGTACATACATACATATGTCTGCTTCAGCATTTGAAGTTTTTGTGCAGATAATTAATGGCATTTTAGTTATAAATTTTAAAATATCAACAATAATTAGGATTTAAATCTTTTCATTACATTTCCATTCAGATAATATACAGATGTGCACTCTATGAACTTAAAACGTTAATGTCTAGCTAATATCAACCTTAGCATCAGAACAAATAATTTATGTATCGTTAGTTTGAATCGTAAAAAAAACTGTGTTTATTTATGGGTATTTGCTCTTAGCTGGTCTCGGCTGTTGATGATGTTGGACCAGAATATTCTGCATATGCTGCTGAAGCACTTCTTCATGAATCTACGCCTGATTATATTCGAAACTATGAAAGACTTCACTTCCATACCACATAATGGACTTCAAAAATTCGTAAAATGTTTACAGATTTGGTTCGTCTGGAAGTTCGTGAGCTTTTCCAAACTGACAGCAACCATTTGAATTCTGTGCTCGTATTGTTTACTTTTTACGTCTGCTATTCGTTGTCACTATATAGGCGAGTTATCAAAAGCTGTCCACGTATTCTACTTGTTAGCTTATAACATTGTTTCTCTTCAAGGCTTTAGTTTTCTTGAAAATTGTTTCTCAAATGCAACGAGTACACGATACGCGTACCATTAGCATAACGTTATCAAGAGGGACTCCTTACAACTCCTTTCATTCTGATCAAACTAATGACATATTAACCGGCATCTATGTTTTAGAACAATTTTGGTTGAAAATGTTTAACTGATTCTCCTCGTTCTAAAAAGCTAACTACATCCTCCTCATTCTTAACTTTCATGACTTGAATTCTTCTCAATGTTTTCCATATAACAGTCTCCCCGACATTTATTTAAATCGTTGTGGTGATCTTCTGAAGCCTTTGATTTATAGCATTGACGATTTGAATCATTCTCAATGCTTTCCATATAACAAGTAGCTCTTACTTGAAGTAAAAAAATCAAGCATACATAATATAATTGGCCATTATAACCTTTCAGTCAGGAATTACGACCTAGGTTCTCACATCACTTATATTGTGTATGTTAATTTTATACATGAACCTTCAGTTTAAAGTCAACTTCGAATGCCAGATTTTTGAGAAACTTTTCATGGTAATTTTATTTACTCTCACAGTTTTTGCCAGAAGACTGCTGAAAGGAAATCTAATATGGGGTTTGAACTACGGGTACTGCTCTTATAAGACAGCATACTACCTAGACTATGGCGACTTAATCAGGGTTAAGGATGTGAAAAACAAGACAGATTCTCTGTTTATTCAAAAGCCTGGTCACATTTCAATATCTGCATAGCACAATAATAGAAAACAAGTTAAGATCGATATCAAACACTCATATAATCTTCCAAATCACAGTAGTGACTTGCAACTAAATGGCCAACTTAAGCTGGTCACCCGTGGTTTCGGAACAAAATTTTTGTCCCGAAACTATTTTTTTTATATGGAGTTTGACGTTTCTCTTTTTAAGAGAGAGAGAGAGAGGAGGGAGAGAAAGAGTGTAAATTTTGCTTCGCAAAAATTTCAGCTTGAATTGGTTTGATTTTAATTTTTGTTCCGAAACAATTGAACAGTCTGGCCAGATACTTCAATTTTATAAGCAAAATGGATAGAAAATTGATAAAATAGTAAAACTAACACGTTGTTTACAAACATATTTCATATGGTAGCCTTGTTTTCAGAACAATTATTCGAAGTGGGTGAATCGTTTCAGAACAAACTCTCAAAAAACTAAAATTGTTTCGCAACAAACATTTTGTTCTGAAATAATGGGTGAATCCAGCTTGACTGCAGCGTTCCCATTTTTTAAACCAATATATTTCAATGTTACCGACAGCCTACAAACCATTCAACCGGCTTTTGGAAGCCCGCATTGACAACATTTGTAATGCCTCTGGCAGATCTTCACACCAAATTATAAAAAAAAATTTTTGTTGATAAATTTAATTTAATTTAGTTTTCTGGACGCCAACAAAGAAAAAAAATGGGAAATAAATTATAAACTAAAATAAATCAGGACATCCATTAATATCCAGAGAAAAACAAAGAAAGGAAGTAAAAAAGAAACGAGAATTAAAGAATTTGATTTTTTTTTTCTTTTTTTTTTTACTGATTCAAAAACAATGGCTTTTTTTTATGACAAATTGCTCATGCAAGAGAAAACGATTAAAATGAAACACTAAACAGTAAAAAAAAAAACCCCCCCCCTCATATCCATATCTTCTTAAAAAAACGTCATTAAATCTCTTTTAGTGGTTTTATTATGGAAAAACTATTTGCTGGTTGGTAGCAGTTGATATGATTTAGTTTTTCAACATTTTCTTTTTGGTTTTTGCTTTTATTGCAGAGATTTAATTCCATTTAAATGGCATTATTGGTGGGAAATATGTACACATGTACACATGTATACATGTATGCATGTATAAAGCAATCGTTATGTCATTTATTTTGCAATGTACTCTACTCTGGGTGATGTGTAATCACCTCCAATGATACATACATACGTACATAAATAATTGGGCATTATAACACTTCAATCAGGATTGCGATCTAGCTTCTCACACTGTTTATGTTGTGTGTATTAATTTTATATGAGAATGGCGGCAGCTAAAGTTTAAGCACAACTCCGAATGACAGATTTTTGAGAAACTTTTCATGGCTTATTTATTTAGAATTCTCAGAATATCTCAGAATATTTCGAAATATCTCAGAATTTTTGCCAGATATCTACTGAGAGAGAAAGTCGACAAAGAAATATTTTTCAAATTTTGTTTTTGACGTCTGACCGGGGATTTGAACCGTAGCCTTTCGTCTAATAAGCCAACACACTGCCTGCTAGACTACGACGACTTCCTATCTTCAATGATAAAAATGTGAATTTTTTTTTTTATTGTGTTGACTGATTTTCCAATCAAACGCATCCTATCCGATGATGAAGTTAATAAAATTTCTATTGGCTTTTAGCGCCATCTAGTTCCTAAAATAAATTAATTTTTATTTTCAAGCAGCAATTAAAAAATTTTTGCTTGTAAACTCAGTACCACACATCTTTTAGGTCAAGAGCCGAGTGATTTGTGATTGTCAGAGACACTAACAGATCCATTGCAACAATCAAACACAAAAAGAAATCATATCAGTGCCAGAGCTAATGAACCGAATATTCACGATCGCTTGGTTATGGAAGGGTCACCGTATTCCGCTTTTTTTTTTTTTTTTTTTTTTTTTTTTTTTTTTTTGAAAATTCTAGAGCTTTTCCTATTACAATAAGGATTACGAGATTGAATACTTACTTAAAAGGTTATAGGAGAGAAAGGCTCCTCCTCTTGGCATGTCATTTATTTATTGCTTAGCCCTTTACATACACTAAACTTTAATCTGCTGCTTAGCTTTAGATGTCTAAGATCAGTTAGTTCAACTTGTAAAAAAGTTCATCTGTTATGTGACTTCTCCGCAACGAATGGTGGAAGTGGTGTAGTGTACTGTATTCGAAAATCGCCAATAGCTAATGCATATGCTTAGCACGCAATGTTACAAACTTAATTGCAGTTACAATGGTCGTATGTAGATTTACGTAAATCTAAAACGTAACATGACATCTAAAACACTATCATTTGAATTCAAATTCAAACATCCGTAGGAGTATCTTGCGTTTTGTTTCAGTGTTTTTCCTTAATTATTTTCTTCTTCTGTTTTTTTTTTTTTTTTTTTGTTTTTAAATTAATTTTACCAACATTTAATCATTCGGAAATAAAGATTATTATTGTTGTTGTTGTGCAATGAAATTATTGGTTTCTGCTATTTATCTTTCCGGTCATTAGCTAAAGTGTGTATAAAATTGAAAATAAAAATTATAAAAAAAAAAAAAAAAAAAAAAAATTTAAAAGCAAATGGAAATGAAAATTAAAATTAAAATGAAAAGTATGAAATCAGTAAGTGTGTTATGCTTTATTGGCCATAAACAATACTAATGTGGTAATGCAGTTGTAAACGGCATCCGTTACTGCTGAATGTTATTTTCGTAGCACAGATGCTGAACCATGAAAACTATTGGAAAAGTTTTAAAATTTTAAAATCAATTGGATTTGTTTTATCGTAAATTAAAAATTTTCTATTGAGAATTGAAAAATTAACAATTTTTTTATGCTTCCAACAAAAACCGCAACTCAGTAATAAAATCATGAATTATTTTTTAAAAGAAAGTTTAATATTTTAGAGAATAAATCAATAAAGGGACTACCGATCTCTGCGTTTATTTTGTTGAATCTAATTCTATCAAATTAGTTGTCATTCTGTTCAGTCTGTTTTGCCAAATGAACAACCTTAGGCAATAGAGTCTGTTCTCTGAATACGCTCTGGAGCAGTTGTTAAACAACTCAGTCTAATTTTCATTGAACATTTTCATCTTCATACAACTCCACATAAGATCCAAAAGCGTCTAATGCCACTCGAAAAAGTTCAAACAGTAAAAGAGTAAGCAATGTGATCTGGCGGTGTCATCAGTCTGTATTTCTTAGAGAATGGCATTGGCTAGGCCTCTATTGTTAACGTCGAGCAATATATGTAAAGGTAAAACATGTATTTTTTGGCATGTATTGGATGACACCGATACCAACGACATGTGGTTTCATCAGAACGGTGTTATATGCCCCACTTCTCATGTCACATTGAGTATTCTATACTAGCGATTTAATGGTTTGGTTATCTCTCATGGAGGTAATGTGAACTGAGATCATACGTTTTGATCCCGTTAGATACCTTTGTAGGTTATTTTTAAGTTTCAGGTATGCATGAATGAACTACGAATTACAGCGGTACTCGAAGCCAGCAAAACCTATGACATCTCCACCCACACAACTGGTGGCAGATATTTAAACTTATTGGCATCAATAGGGCTTTCAAAGAAAGAAAAAATTGCGATTGTATGCCCCACACACTTTGTTTTATTTAAATTAAAATGTATGAAGCGCTTAAAAAAGACCCAATAGTTACAATATACATACATACATACATACATAATTGGCCATTACAACCCTTCAGTCAGTATTACTGCCTAGCTTCTTGCACCACTTATGTTGTTTGTGTTGATTTTATACATGAGTGGCAGGACCTACAGTTTAATGTCGACTCCGAACGACATATTTTTTGAGAAACTTTTAATGGCAATTTTATTTACTCTCAGAGTTTTTGCCAGAAATCTGCTGAGAGGAAGTCGCCAAGAAATATTTTTGTTTCGTATTTCGTTTTTGATGTCTGACCGGGGATTCGAACCCTGACCTTTCGTCTAATAAGCCAACACACTACCTACTAGACTACGGCGACTAAAACATCATCATCCATAAACTTAACAATTTTTTGCATTAGACTGTGACGTAATTTCTAATTAAAATGCCGTAAATAGCTGTCAGTCGAATGATTTAAAATGCTCTCATTTCCTCTGTTAGTTTGAGCACCTCCGCTCTGCTTCGCGATGGCTCTCACTTTGCCTATTTAGTTCTTGACTTTGCCCCTTGTTGTCAATAAATTTTCTTATTTTCCAGCAGTTTCTTATTAAAACTTGTCGCACCTTTTCAGTTCTCTTTTTTCTTCTATTATCGTCTCCATAATGTTTGCGGTCATTAAAGGTTCAATCATTAGTTCCGGAGATATGCGCTTAATTACTGACAGTATAGCGGCCATCCCTAGATCCCTAGACACTGTGTACATCTCATACAAAGATGCTGGTTGTCTTTGGAGAAGATAGCGATCCGTTGTGACACTATATGTGTTCCTGTGTGAAATTAAAAAATAAAGCTAACAAAGAAGGCAAAGGCTGGCAAAGAAGAAAATTCGAATAAGTTCAGTCTACAGATTGGCATTCCTCTGAAGAGAACAGACAAAAGAACTCAAGTGTATAGAGATCAGACCAATCCAACCAAATATGGATTTATTTAGAAAAACAAAATTCACTGTCAAACTGATCAGGAATCTCTTTGCAGTTATAACGGGACACTACATATGCCCGAAGTCTAAGGACGGCTTCTATAGAGTCTGATATAACGAAAAAGGAGAAACTTTTGCACATTTTCTCTGTCATTGTCTGGTATTACGGATATTGGGATGCAATATTCTTAAACACTCAGAATGTATTGACAGAATGTGTCTAGCAGAAGGGTGTTGGTATAGGAAATTAAAGATGTATGATGACCATAGTGTTGCTTGCTGCAAAATCACCAAAAAATCAAAACTTGTGATTGTAATTTTTCAAATACCGAGGAGTAGACTCCTGATGTCTTTACAAAGTAATTGATGCATCAACATATCCACTGTAAAGACTAGCATATTTTGCAATTACAGCGAAATAAAAACAAAATACAAATTTTTGTTGTAATTTTTAAATTCAATTTAAAATAATAACTCGAGTAATTGATCAAGGCTGCTGTAATTATTTGTCAATTATTGTTTTTGCATTGAATTATCATAGTGTAATGACAGCAGTAGTTAGTGTGTCATTATTTAAATTTCTTTAAATATTTTTATGATACGATATGCATACAGTGAGCGTCAAAAGGAACCTGTACACTAAAGATAAAATTCTTACAATATTTGGAATTTTTTTTTTTTGTTTCTATTTTAGAAACATCTGGCAATGAAACAATATTGAAATAAAATATTTTCTTTTTTTAATGTATAGTTTCTTTTGATGCTGACTGTATGTATGTGAATATATTTGATTACCACAATGAATACAATTGAAAGTGTAAATTAAGTTTAGCAAGTAATTTTTTGCACTTTTTTTCTTCTTTTCTTTTTTGCTTCCACAATTTCAATTCATTCATTAACGTGCCTACAAAGTAGATACGAATTTAAAAAAGCGTATGCAAACGACGCTGACTTGCTAAAATATAATTCAACAACAACAACAACACTTAACTTAAATTCGAAAGAAATATAAAAAGAAAAATTTAAATTTTATTTGTTTAGTCACTCACTTGGTGGTGACAAAAGAAAACAAGAAAACAAGAAAAAAAATGAAACAAAACAAAATGAAATGAAATTAAAACGTTTGTGAATAAGTAGTCTCTCAGTCCAGTTAAGTTGTAGTGTATTGTAGTGCACACTTTACTAGACATTTAACCTACAAAAAATGTGTGTGAGCTCGTCAAGCTAGCTGCCATTACAAGTCAAATAGTCAAATAAGTCACACCAGACAGTGGCTTAGCTTCTCGTAATGGTGCTGATGGTGATGGCGATGGTGGTGGTGGTGATGGTGGTGGTGATGACATAGAAAGTGCAAAACTGTCATAATTTTTCTGTTAACAAAAGCCAACAACAAAAAGGTGTTATTTTTTCGTAAAACTTAAAAGAATAAATAAAAAAGGTCGGTCATTACTATTGTTGTCATTGTGTTTAACTGGGGCTAAATAAAGTGTTTGGGTTTGCTTGCTGTACTTGGCCTAAAAATTAGCATTTTTTTCTTTTTCTTTTTCTAGGTAATTTTTCCTTTTATTTTTTTCTTCTGTTTTCTTCTATACAACCGTCCGTTCATTGGTTTAATTTTGTATATGTTTTCGCATGAGTGCCTTATGATTTAAGTAGGTTTCACAAATGCTTTTGCAAACATGCCAGTAAATGAAAGGAAAACTTTCGTTTTTTTCTTTTTTCTTTTTTTCTTACTGGCATTGAGAACAATACATTGCCTGGCTTGGTTTAGAAGAAAATAAATTGACATAAAATCGCCGTCTATTTTTTCTAGCAATACACATTAGCTATGCACACTCACATGCTTCTCACATGCGTTTTCTTAATGCTTTTGTTCAAATGATGACCGTAATATAATGTAATCTAATCCACCAGCTTTTAAATGGTACAAGGCCTTCCATGAGATTGCTCTGAAGTAGCTTGGAACCTCAAAAAAACATCATCAAATAGCAGCTGATGATTGATCAATTACAACAAATCCAAAATTACATACTGTGGGCGTGGTGTATTGGTTCAAATTGATGACTGCTGTCGTGTCAGTGTTTGAACCATGGCCTCACATCTATTAAGCCAACATACTGCCTACTAGACTACGGCGGTTACAAACTTTAACCATATAGCAACTGCTATTAAACTCCGATCATCTTGTATAGAGGAAAAAAAACTTGATAAATTAAACTAACGAAAGGCAACGAAAAGAAAAAACCGAATAAAAATGTGGAGAGAAGCTATGTGACAGTTCTATGCACTTTAAACCAACTAAAGAAATAATTCTAAAAGATAAATCTAGCCGTTTTGCTATTGCATCTTGTATAGTAAAGGCCTAGATTTTTAAAAGACGGCAATGCATCAAATTTCTTCAGTTGGTGTTGTTCATTAGGTCCCCCTAAAGGCCTAGTTGATAGTGTGCCGAAAGCGGGGGTTGGATTCCCACCAGAGACTCTGGGCGTTTGCGAATGTCTGATTGATGTGATTATTAAAAAGCAATTCTCGTTCCTGCATTCCAACACAATACATTGCATTAATAGGAGTCATATCTGATGACTGTTGAGACTGTTCGTCTTAATAAACAAAACAAAAAAGACAATTGTCTGTTCTAGGACAAATCAACGAATCAATGTCAAAGAAGGTCACCATTAATTTGTCCGCCCATAGAATCGCGACCATTATCTACCTTTAAAAGACTGTAACAATCACTGTTGAATATTATGCCCACATTCTGAATCGATTTAACCAGGATTTCAAGAAAGAAATGTTTGCATCTGGTCGCTTGTTCCTTGTCAAACCTTAATGTTCAGTAGCGTCAACACATTTTCAACTGTCGAACCATAGTTATCGATATCAATATGTAGTTCTGATGCAACAGAAAAAGACTGAAAGTAGGCAAAAACAAAATTTCATTTGTAAGGCAAATACAAATCCATTCATTGAAATGTCTGTCAGTAATAATTTAATACTGTTTTAAAAAAAAACTCCCCAACAATAACAACAACAACAACAGCTTTACAAATAATAAAAATTGTTTTCGTACCGCATTACATCCATACATACATACATACATACGAATGAATATGAAATGGTCATAATATTACAATGCCGTTGTATCATCTCCTATCATACACAATATTTGAGGCCACTTTCGTTTTGTGTTTAAAGAGGTTTTCAGTTTTCGTTTTTCTTCTTTTTTTTTTTTTTGCTTTCCATATTCATTGACCATTTTTGCGTTTCAGCTGTAATACAATTTATGCATATTTAATGTGCAATTCTCTGCCACATTATTAACGGTATAATGTTGCAAAAATGAAATGAAAAAACAAACAAACAAACAAACAAACAAACAAAAAAAAAAAAAAAAGAATTGAAAACATTTATNTTTATCGTCATTATTTATGGTCAAGTTTATCTTTATCCCTTCTGTTCGGTTTTTTTTTTTCTACCAGCATTCACGTTGTCTCTGTGTGTGTGTGCATTACTGTTATTTATTAATTTTTTTTTACAGTATGAACTTGATATTCAGATTCAGATTATTTCACTTAAATGTTGTGGGTGTGAACAGGAGCGAAATATTAAATGAGTACAGTGATGGTCAATTCACAAGTGATGTTTTCGTTTTTATTTATTTTTTAAATGGGCAACCAAAAGTTTATAATTTTTATGTAGTAAGCTATTGTGGCTGATTTCAGCAGCATATTCGCAAGAACAAAACAAAGTTTAAGAAAATGAATGATGATTTGTCACAAATCTCCTTTGCTGCACCCTTACTTGGGGACTACATACATAATTGGCAATTACAACCCTTCAGTCAGGATTACGGCCTAGCTTCTCACACCACTTATGTTGTGTGTGTTAATTTTATACATGAGTAATGGGACCTACAGTTTAAAGTCGACTCCGAACAATAAATTTTTGAGAAACTTTTCTTGGCAATTTTATTTACTCTCAGATTTTTTGCCAGAAATCCACTGACATCAGATATCTTTTTTGATATCTGACCTGGGCTTTGAACAATGGGCTTTCGTCTAATAAGCCAACACACTACCTACTAGACTACGGCGACTTCGATTACTTGAGAACTATTTTACGCAAAATATTATTTTAAGCTTAAGACACTAGAGATGACAGTAATATAGTGGCCAAGCTTTCAAGGTTTGAACAGTTATCATCATGGTGATCAAAAAAAGTAAACGCAACACCAAGGCAACTCCATCTGTTAAAAAGGTACGACTCAGTGAGAAAGTTTGCTGATCACAACACCTAATATGTGTTTACCTTAATGTTATCTCACAAAATTCATTGTTTTTAGGTATGTACTTATGGCAACTCTATCATTCTAGAACTTGCTACAGCAGACTAATTTAATACACTTGTTTAGATAGAAAAACTTACCAATGAAACTAAAACTAACCAAAAATAATAATACGAGAAGGTGTAGAAACATTTTCACTGTTGGATATGTAACGGACATTACAAAAACAAAACTTGTTTGAGATAGTATTGTTAGTTATGCCTGGCAATAACGTTTCGTAACATTACCAAGCAGTTTTAGCTGCTAATGCTCAAACTTCATCCTCCAACATGCAATCCTAATAAATAACTGCCGATGTAGACAGGGTTAAGGGTTTCAATCAGTACATATCTTGAATATATCATTCAGGAGTCGACTAAAAACGTCACAATTTCCTCTTAATAATTTCGTTTCTAGTTCTATGTTGCCAACTAATTTTCAGAAGTCTTTGTTGGAAATTATTATTCCGAAAAATTTTAATTTTAGTGTTGATTATCGGTAGCCATCTGTAATGCCAATTTATACAATTTTAGGCACTGATAACTCACATGAAGTTCGATTACATGGATAGTAACCGATATATTCAAACAAATATTTGCCAATGCTTGATATCTGTGATCCCATTCCATGTTTACATTTCAGGCGCAAACGGATGGCCTAACGTTGTTTAACATCCTGCAGTTAAACTGAAGGTTAAAAGGATGGAAAAAGACTGAATTTTTTCTCATTCCACGACGTATATGAAGATCAGAAGAATTGCTGGTTTTAGTACGTGGAACTTCTGCTTGACTCATGCTAATAGATCACTATCTGATGTATTTTTTTATGGGAGCGTAAAACAAATATCGTCAGTATGGTCAAGAACTTCATATCTTTGAATAACGTTATGGCCGCGTAAAAAAAATATCGTCAGTATGGTCAAGAACTGCATGTCGTTGTGCTGCCATATGTGACTGCATAACTCATCTCAGTATGAATGGGCAGAAAACAATTTCTGCAATTTTTTTTGGAGTCCATATCCCTTATATTATTTCCCTAATATATGTAGATTTCATAGAGCAGTGGGTGAGAAGTCCAAATAAATAATAACGGAATGGACAATAGGAGCTTTGTGCTAATAATAGAATCCATTTTATACAGCTTTGAGGTTATGTTGTTTGCTTCTAGTGCTTTAATCGTATGAAAGGAGAAATTCGATAGCTTACAACAGCTTCAAACTGAGCCCGCTTTATGTAGGGAAATATTAAAATAGAGGCCACAACAGAGAACCTCATGTGATGCCCCTTAATTTATTGTGAATAGAATAAGTCAGCAATTAACGACTTAAACGTTTAAACGTTTTTGAAAATTATTTTTTTGTTTATTATTGTTTGGTTTTTATTGTATTTCTTTGTACTTATTCTTGTTAGTTCAACAAGTATTGCGTTTCTTTGTTTTTTTTTTTCCTTTTTTTTGGTCTCTAAAGAAAAGATTCAACTTAAGTTGTGAAAAAAACAAAAACAAATAATGTCTGCAAAATCATATCAAATTAACTTTAATTCTTTCTCTTTTTAATTTTATTTTCTTTTTTTTATTGTTTCAGATACATATTCACAAGTCAATAACAACAGCCCCCTCTGCGGTGGCACGAAAAAACATCTAAAGATGCGACGGTAGCTGGATATCTATCTGATAAAAATTTGTACAAAATGTTAAAGCAGAAACAAACCGCAAAATACAATTAACAAAGAGACGAACATACCAACAAGAGAAGAAAAAAATAATAGAGGCACAGCCTTTAAACCAACTGCTAAGAATCTCTGGACATGGCTGACAGGCAGTTAAATTAGTTTTTAAGATTGACACAAAATCCTTGTATGACAAACACACACATACTGAGACGGTAGAATACGAAAATAAAAACAAAAGGAAACAAAGGAAAGAAAAACAAAAACCGATATATATAGCAGGCGTATTATATGTCCATGAGCAGCTGAGAAAGTATATGTTTGTGTGTGTGTTTGTCTGTCTATCTACAATATATGAAAACAAAGTCAATATAAATTAAATAACGACAACGAATAATTTTTCTGGGTTTTGTTTTAACAAATTCTTAAATAAATCCTCTCATAGGAGCCAACATAACGAATAACAAGGAAAATAACAAGAAAAAACAAATAAAAAAAAAGAAAGAAAGAAAGAAACAAGGAAAGAAAGAAAGAAAGAAAAATAAGAATTTAATCCTTTTTGAAAAATTTTAAAACAAAACAAGCAATAACAACACGAGAAGTGAAAGCTGAGAACAAAGCTTTTTAAGCAAAGAAAGAAGACAACAAGCAAACAGCATGACATTTAAGATTTTTCGACGTGGTTCAGCACGTTGTATTGGTTTGCTATCGGCTTTTATAACCATATTACTATGCCTCTACTATATTTCTATGGGTCAACCATCCGTACAACCCAAAGATGCTTTACAGGCCAGTTTATTAACAGGACAACAACAGCAGCATCAACAGCAGCAGCAGCAGCAGCAGGCTACTTTATTATCGTACTCAACAGGCACAGGCTCAGGCTCAATACAGCAGCAACAACAACAACAACAACAACAACAGCATTATAGTAATAAAAATTATGCATCGCATAATAAAATGAAATACAACAGCAACGACAATGCAGATAATACAGCTGCTGCATCATATATACAACATCAGCAACAGCATCAACAGCAAAAACTGTTACCCAAGTCAGCATTGTATAACAATGACCCAGCTTTACAAGCTGGCTCCATGACATCGCATGGTGATGGCATTGCTGGCTCAAGCGGCGACAGTACTACCACTTATGCCTCCAGCATGTATGTCAATAATCCTCAATGGGGCGATAAATGTTACATTCTAGATGAGAGTGATACGAATATTACAGCCCAAGAGGAATATGCAAAATTTGATTTTCAGGTAAAACTCGCAAGCAGCAAAAAAAAAAAATAAAAAAAGAAAAGAAAGCAAATGAAAACCAAGGGAAATTACATTTTAACCTTAATACTTGTTTCGTATTGTTGTTTTTGTTTATTTTATTTTTTCATGCTTTTCATTTCATATTTTTACTACCACATCCCTCCCATCCATGCACATAGCCTGAATGGATACGTACCAAAGAGTATTGGGACAGAGGTTTCGAAGAACGTTTTGAAGCACAGAAAAAAGATAAACAAAGGCCACCATTAAAGGTAATTATGCATGAGAAAAACTCTTCTACTTGATTTAAATTTAAAGATAAAGATTATTTTATTTAAAGAGATTAACATACGATACATTTTCTTTTCATTACTTTTCCAGGTAATTGTGGTTCCCCATTCTCATAATGATCCCGGTTGGCTAAAGACATTCGTTAATTATTTCCAAAGCGATTCGAGACAAATTCTAAACTTAATGGTTACCAAAATGCAAGAATACACCGATATGACGTTCATATGGTCGGAAATAAGTTTCTTGCAATTGTGGTGGGATCAGGCACATCCTACAAAACAACGTGCCTTGAAAAGGCTATTGGATTCGGGTAGATTGGAAATCACTACCGGTGGCTGGGTAATGACCGATGAGGCTAACGTCCATCTCTATGCTATGTTAGATCAATTGATTGAGGGTCATCAGTGGTTGAAAAATAATTTAAATGTTACACCCACCGTCGGCTGGTCCATTGATCCGTTTGGCCATGGCAGCACTGTACCCTATCTGTTATCGGGTAGCAATTTTGAAGGCGCCATTATACAGCGTATCCATTATGCATGGAAACAGTGGTTTGCTAGACAACAAAAAGGCGATTTTGTGTGGACTCCCTATTGGAAATTACACGGCGAAGAAAATAATAAGAAAGGAAGTTTATTAACACATAATATGCCCTTCGACATCTATTCCATAAAGGGTTCATGTGGCCCTCATCCATTTATATGTCTTAACTTTGATTTTCGTAAAATACCCGGAGAATATACTGAATATTCCATTAAAGCTCAATTCATTACAGACGAAAATATTGAAGAAAAAGCCCAATTGCTGTTGGAACAATATTCACGAACTGCTTCCTTGTTTCCACACAATGTTGCGCTTATTCCTGTGGGTGATGATTTCCGTTACAATAAAGAACGTGAAGTGGACCAACAGTATACGAATTACAAAAAGTTAATCGATCATATAATGGCCAATAAACGCTTATACAATGTGGACATATCGTTTGGCACACCCAAAGATTATTTCAATGAGATCCGTAGAAGGACCAAAGAATTTCCCACTTTTAAAGGCGATTTCTTTGTTTATTCGGATATCTTTTCCGAGGGTAGACCGGCTTATTGGTCGGGTTATTTCACTACTAGGCCATCGTATAAAATATTGAGCGCCGATTTGGAACAGAATTTACGTATAGCTGAGATACTCTTTACCCTGGCCTATAACACTGCCCGTCAGCAACGCCATGAGAATGCTATTAAGATCTTTGAGAAGAATTACGAGAAAATGATACATGCTCGCCGTAATTTGGGTCTATTTCAACATCATGATGCCATAACAGGTACCTCTAAGGCTGCTGTTATGCGTGACTATGGCATGCGTTTGTTTGAAAGTCTACAGGATGTGGTAAGAATGCAAGAGTCTACCATAGAGTTGCTTATACAGAATGGTACCCAAAGACACAATTTCCTTTTAAGCGAATTGGAAAGAGACAATTTCAGTAAATTACCACGCAAGACTCCCATTACTTTAACCGCCTCCACGGGTCATAATAGTGATTTTTCCATAGAGTTTACCTCGTCATCGGCCGATGGCAAATCAGCCACATTTGTGGTCTTCAATCCTCTTACCCATAAACGCATCGAAGCTTTAACCATACGCACCACTACACCGTATATAAAAATCATCAATGAATTGGGCATAGAGTTGCGAAATGTTCAAATCAATCCTGTGTGGAATATTACGGATCCCTATGAAATGGGTATGGGTATGATGGGTTCAAGTAGTAGTTCACGCATAAGAATTTCGAAACGTCAATATGAAATCATGTTTATAGCAGAGTTAAATGCCTTATCATTGTCCACCTATCAAGTAGTAGTAGACGAGGTAAATTACAAACGTTTCATGGCCTCAATTTATTGTGACGAATGTTCGGATGTAGTGGAGGGCACTACAGAGACACCAGCTGTGAAAGAAGAGTTCGTTGTAAAGGCTAAACCACCAGGTAGGTTAACGAAATTTTCATTTTTTATATTTCAGCTTAATGAGATCGAAATTTATATGTTTTTTCTTTTTTCTTTGTAATCTTAGGTGATGTCCAGCTTGAGAATAATTTCATGCGTTTGTTGTTCGATGAGAAGAATGGCTTTATGAAAACGATAACACGCAAAGGACCCAAACAACAATTACTGAATCCTATGCAATGTGCCATAAAGTTTGCTGCCTATCGTAGTGCCCAGTTTCATTCCGGAGCCTATTTATTCAAAACCGATCCCGAACAAAGTGAAGCTGAAAAGGATGTTTTAGAACAATATGAAGACAAACGTATTATCATAACATCAGGGCCCATAGCCAGCGATGTAACCGTTATATATGGACCATTTTTGGCTCACACTGTAAGAATTTTCAATACAAAAACACATTTAGATGCTGCCATCTACATAGAAAATGATGTAGACTTTGAGTCGCCACCCAAGAATAGAGAAACTGAATTGTTTATGCGTTTTGTTACCGACATCGATAATATAGCGCCAGTGAGTAAGGATACGTTAAAAGAAGGTGATACTATACCCGAACTACCCGAGTTTTATACCGATCAAAATGGTTTTCAGTATCACAGGTAGACCTTATAAGAATTATTTAAAAAATTTAGAAATTGTTTAAAAAAAAAAGTTGTTTTTTTGGTAATATTCTAGGCGCACTAAGGTACCATCTATAGGCATAGAAGGCAATTATTTCCCTATAACAACGGCTGCATTTATGCAAGATGAAAAGGTGAGATTTACGTTATTGACCACGCATGCCCAGGGGGCAGCCAGCTATGAACCCGGCCAGTTGGAGGTAATGTTAGACAGACGTACTTTATACGATGACTATCGCGGCATGGGTGAGGGTATTGTGGATAGTCGTTTGACACGCCACAAATTCTGGGTTTTAATTGAAGATATGCCTACGCCAACCACAAAACACAATACATATCAAGTGCCCAGTTTATTAACAAATTATTTCGCTAATGGTTTACGTTATCCACCCAATATTTATTTTGTGGAGAATTTCGATAACCCGCCCCAATTAAAATCAAGAGCATTGCTGTTAGATCATGGCTCTTGGCCTTGTGATGTACATCTTCTTAATTTCCGCACTCTCTCCGAAGAACAACTTCAATTATTCCCCTCTTCATCGGCTTTAATGGTTTTACAGCGTCAAGGTTTTGATTGTTCAGTTGAAAATAAAATGGTTGACTTAACGCATCTGTGTTCGTTTGAACACAAAGGTCTAGGTAATGTTAGTTTTAATAAATTACGTTTACAAAGTTTGGAAACAACTAGTTTAACTGGCATTTTAACAACACAACAAAGAAAATTATTGAAATCCTTTAATGACATCACTTTAAAACCCATGGAAATTTTAACATTTAATGTGACTTTTAAAACTTAAATCCTTACACAATGATCGAATATTTAAAATTTAAATTTATTTTTTAATTGTGAAGTTTATGGGAAATATATTTTTATTTTATATTTTTTTTTTAGCTTTATTTGTATATTTTTTTTCTTTTAAGAGTCAAGAATCTCATTATTTTGTTAACGAAAAAAACAAAAAATTAATTTAAATTATTTCATTTTAATTCCTTTAGGACTACTAACTAACTACTTGACTGATTTTAAACTACTTTTATGTTTAATAGTTTCTTATATTTTTTAAATTATCACTTGCAGACTGAGTGTATTGTTCCCTTATGTTTCCTTTTTCCAGCATAATAAGCGACTATGAATATGTACAAATTTTTTTTTTAATTTTAAACTTAACTTTATTAACTTTCCATTAATTAATACCAATATCTGCTTATTTTTTAATCATTCCAAACTTTTTAATCACAGACAACGTTCTTTTTTCTGTACAATAGTCAAATAGCTTTCAAGTTTTTTCCTTTTTGTTTTTTTCTTTAATTAATTAATTAATTAAAATGCAGTATTTTATTATAATTTTTTTTATTTTAAATAACTTATTGAAATAAGCAAATGTTTTTAAACAAATTAATTATCAAAATATTTAAAGAAAAACAAACATAAAAAATTATTTCGAATTTTTGCTTTTTCAACGAAAGAATTTTTCTTTCCAACCAAAAAGATGTACTAAAGAGGTGTTATTTGAAGTTTTATAAACTTTCCATAAAACAAATGATATGTTCGAATTTTAAAAGATTTAAAATTTAACTAGTTGAAGTAAATTTATTCATATTTTCCGAGAAAATTAGAAACAGCCTGTTAAGAGACAAAATAAAATTTATTTTTCTTTCTGTTTTAAGTTTTTCAGAGAAATAATAAAACTGAACAACAAAAATTACTATTTTATTTTAGTCTGAAAATCTGGTCTACATGGCTAAATTAATTTTCGAACAACAGATATGTTTTGGTCTATCTGTCTTCCTTTTTTCTTTATCTTCTCTTATTTGAATCTCATGCGTGTAAAAGCCTAGCAATGGCTTAGAAAATGTTCAGTAATTTTACACCCCTACAGCTGTAAATACATTCGCATTGTCGCGTGCTCTGTAAGGATCCTTCTCAGTTCTGTCTGTTATTTCGTTTGCTTTATTGAGGTGTTCCAGCCCTGTTGTAAACCCTTGCTTTATACCACTTCGTGGGGATAAGACACACGTTGTAACACACAACCAGAGACTTATTTGAATAGCAATGTAGAGTGAACACAACCTAAAAGCAGTATAAATAGGAATTGGTCGGCTAAGGCTGCCGTCAAGTAGCATACTACATACCGCATTCGCGTATATGGCAAGAGAGGTGTGTGAAGAGCAACGCTCTAAACTTCAGACCAGATATCTCGAATGAAACGAAAAAAAAAGGATTTCTGGCAGATTTCGAAGTCGATATTAAACTGTAGATCCCATCACTCATGTATAAAATTAATACACACAACATAAGTGATTTGAGAAGCTAGGTTGTAATCCTGACTGAAGGCTTATACTGACCAGTTATGTTTGTATGTTTGTTTAGAACATAATAGAAAACAATAAGTTGGAAAAAGTTGTAAAATGGTTGATGTTATTCAGAATTATTCTTTGAATCTTAGAAAATTGCTATTGTTTTTGTAATAAGGATAATAAAATATTTAAAAAAAAAAGAGTAATAATAACACCTCTTTGGTCCAATTTTCTTTATTTCATCTTTTAAAGATTTCTTTACTAAAGAAAAATTAAATTAAATCACAGTACATAGTGCAATATATGCCAATATTTACACGCGTCCTCTTTATTATGATTGATAAACAAAGATTCAAAAAAAATAAACTAATTTTTATAAAAGAAGAATTAAAAAAGAAATAAAATTATAAAGAAACAGAATCATATATTTATAGTAAATTAAGTATGTACCTTTAAAGTAAAACATAGCAACAAAAGAAAAAAATGAAAAAAAAAACATTTTAAAAGAACTTATCTTATTATTATGTTAGTTTTTAATTATAATAGATTCATTTAAATATTATTTTTTAATGTGAAAAGGTTTATTTCTCAGGCATTATATGGATATTTAACACTTAAAAAAAAAAACAAAAAAAAAAAAATAAAACAAAAAAATAAAATAAAAACAAAACAAAACTAAATGAAGTGAAAACAAAAAGACATCACTATAGCAAGGCACTTTTAGATTAGAAAACAGCTCACAAAAATTAAAAAAAAAAAATGAATAAATAAATAAAACAAAAAAACCTTAAGTAAATAAGTAATCAATTATGTATTATGCAAAAATCCCAATGTATAAAAAAAATTCTTTTAGAATTTTTATGAAAGTCTAAGACTTGTATTTAAATTTTTATAAACAAAAATATTTAATTGCTAAACTAAGTGTTTAAGTGGCTAATACGTTTATTAGTTAAATGTACAACACATCACAAGTGATTGCTAAGAAAAACAAAAACGAATTAATTACTATAATCAAAATTATATTTATTTTTAATATAAGTAAAGAATAAGTAATTGGGCATATATTTACATTCTTTTAACTAATAATATAATATTTTTTTTATTTTTAATTAATTTATATTTTATTTTTCATGACTGATTAGCTTTTTTTTTTTTTTATTAAACATAGAAATATATGGTGGCTCAATAGCTTTTACTTTTATATGAATTTGAAATCATTTTGTTGAAAAATTAAAAAAAAAATAAATTTAACGATCATGACTACATATAACTCCATACCTTTCAAGAGTTTTGCTTAACAGCTGCTACTGACTACTTATTGCATTACAACACAGTCTGTTGTATGGAAAACCAACAATTTCACGTTAATGATTTCATCAAAAATTCAAGTTGTATACCTTGGCGTCATCAATGAATAGATTCATCTGCTCCTATACGGAATCAAACGAATTTAGAAAAAAAATTCCCAACTTCGGCAATGAATGAGCGAGAAGATCAGATGGAGTGAAGTATTCCTTGCACTGTTTTAAAAAATTAAATTTTAATTCAGTGGCACAGTAATTCAGTAATATGGTCACACAGGATTTTTTTTTAATTATTTACTCATGGAAACAGATTTCAAGGCTTCAACCCATGTATGAGAGTTGTCTATCTTTCTTCGAATATATGTACATGTAAATAGCAAACTGGTTAGGCTGGGTAAATTAATTGCACTCTGCTGATTACAGATCACTACACCATCTTGTGACTCCTTAAAGCTTTATATGGAGATAACAAACAACAACCTCCTTCACTCAAAGAGAGCAAAAGTCAGTCATATTTAGCGTTATTGCTTTTACTAAAGTTTAGGGGACAACAACAAAAAAATAAATACGGAAAACCAAGCTCTTTATAGGAACTAAAGAATACAGATTCAAAACTGCTGCCTGAACCGCATTACTTCGGAATTGTTGAGATATGTCAGTGATAATCCTTCTTTATGCAAAAGCTTCATTACTGGTGACAGATCTTAATTTTATGATAATAATATATTTAATCCATAGTCCAATTGCTCCAATGGAAGAAAGCAAAAGCACGCCAACTTCAATAGAATGTTAAGCATATACTCACTGTTTTGTTGAATTAGTGTTGCGTCAAGGATTAAAAGTTCTTGATACAAGCTTATAGAGATGTACAGTCCATTTTCTGATGCCTTAAAGCTACAGGTGAGCCATTAACATCGAGCATTGTTGCTCCAATTTCTCAAAACTCTTGGGAGCACAAATCACAAATGTTGAGAAGAATTTTCTATAAAGGAAAATATTCGAACTTGTTCAATGCGATGTCCTCTACAAGGCATTGCATAGTGTTACCTTGGAAAAATCTAGATACAAACCGATATAAGTGAGTAATTAACAACTGGATGATACTCTTATACAATGTTTTGCGATGGTTTAAAGCCACAAACTTATTCTCTCCAAAATGATTCCATATGACATCACCTTTTGGAGAGCGTTTGCGGCTACAATTTTTATGCATAGATGCAAAAAACCTAGCTACATTTGACCCCACAGTTAAGAATTCAGGCTTATTCTTATAATAGCATTACTTTTAGAGCCACCTGGTATTTGCTTTATATTTATAGTAGAGTAACTAAATTTGTTTTTTTTTTTTAATGAAAAGAAAATCTTTCAAAATTTTCTTACAAAATTTATGGAATTTTTTTTTTAGAATACTTTTTAAAATCAAAACCAATTTTATATTCATACGATATATAAATTCGAAAGATAAGTGTTGTATCTTCGTGAAAAAAATAAAAAGATCATTTATGTAAGCAACCTGACTTGCCTCTTTTAGGAAAATATTTTTTCTTCTTTTAAACTTTAAAACGAAAATAAATTTTTGTAAAAGAATTTTTTCTTTATAGGTTGTAGTGTTTATTAATTAAATAGAGTTTTATTTTAGCAAAAGAAGAAATTAACATAGCCCTCTAGTATAACTAATACCATAAGAACTTCCTTAAAATAATAATTAAAATTGAATTCGTGAAACCGCGAAATGAAAGCCAAATACAAGATATCACATACTCCACTCAAAAAAAAATACGTACAGAAAAATGTTAATAATAAAAGAAAAAAAAATTATTTCTTTTTTCTTTTTATATAAATTTATAAATTCAAAAAAGAAAACATTAAAGAAGATAAACTATAAATGAAAACATTTCTAAACCTGTGTATGTGCACGAATTTTAAAAATAGAAACAAAAGCAAAATCAATTCATAAAACTGTATATAAAATACAATGAATCACATTATATATTAACTTATATTATATACGATTTATGTTATATTTTTACTTATTAGAGTCTGTCATTTTTTTTTTAAATTAATTGAATACCATATAGTTACTATTAGAATGAAAACAAAAATGAATGAATTTTTAATGAAGAACAAAAAAAAAAATAGAAGAAAAAAAAAGAAATAAAGCCTCCAGTAAATATAATACACAAATAACACAAATATTAAATATTTAAAAAGAAAAAGAAAACAAAAAAAAAGAAAAAGAAAACAAAACGTAAAGCAAAAAAGACATTGTAATTGTAGTTCATAAATATTGTATGGTTAAATAAAATTTAAATTAAATTGAAAAAAAAAAGAAAACGGAAACCTATATCTCTACATTTAATTCATATTTAAAACCTCAGTTTTAGTTAAACTTCAAAACGAATTACTTGGACACATGGATACTTACAAAAAGAAAAACAAACAAAAAAAAAAAAGAAAAAAAAAGAAAATTAAATAAAGAAAATTAAAATAAAAATAAAAAATAAAAATAAACACCGAGTGGATTATGTATAGCAACAAATGCAGTTTAATTGCAATTGTTAACAATATCTAGTAGTTTCTCAGGTACAAAGGAAATTTCACAATGCCTGTCAAATGAACCTAGAGCAACCTTTGCTAAGCATAATCGACCTTAAAAACCTTGTTTACTTTTAATCCATAACATACTCATACATATTGGGTCCTTTTTTCAACAGTATACCCTGTAAGTTAACAATATCTATTAAATTCGTAACGCCACAATGTATGCCCACACGCCGTGCCATATCTTTAAGTTCATCAAATTCGAATATACGCCTCGATAAAGCACTGGAACGCATTTGCAGCATTCGTATGAATTTCTTTACATTACCGCGACCACTACTGCTGGCACCGGACATGACTGTGGCTGGATTTGTATCAACATAGTCTCCTATGGCCATATCCGAATTACTTTGTCTTACCAGGGCTATAACATCGCGTACATGAAGTTTTGTTACTTCCGTAGAGAAATCAATGCGAGCACGAGCCTGACACAAACGTATTAAGCCGGCTAGATGGCTGTAAAACAGTTAAAGAAAAATAAACAAAAAATTAAAATTAATAACTATTCTTCAGTGGACAATATACAATAATAAAAAAAAAAAAAAACAAATTTATTTAAAAAAAATAAAAGGAAAAACAATTAAAAAAAAAAACTTCTTATAAAAGATTTTGTAATCTAATATGTTCAAACATTTTACAAAACCCCAAGTTTAATTTAAATATTAATTTAAAGTTAATTATAATTTAGTAAACCGAATGTGTGCCTTTAAAATGCCCTAAGATATGCTTTGGTCTTTAAGACTCTGGGTGAATCAAATGTCGGATTGATCTATCATTGAGGCTTAAACTATAAGTAAAGGAGAAGGCCTAAAAAAAGCTGGTAATATATGATAGAAATTGGTAAGTAGTTTTGTCACACACCAGTAGAGTACACTTTTTTTTCTTAGGACATGTTATGCCTCTCTTATATGGTTATAAACTAACCATCAAATGCCCAAATGTCTCTGGTTAGCCGGCAACACACTTTTCATTAACGACATCCTACAGCAAATAGTCCAACGCTGTCAAATCGCAGCTTCTTGATGGCCAATTGACAACACCATTTCGACTAATTAAACGGACATCAAACGTTTGATGCAATTAATCAATTGTGAAGTAAGATCTTTGGCAAGTTGCACTATCCTTTTGAAACTAAAAATTGTTCAGGACAATACCATGAAGAGCTAGTACAAGAAAAATTCGGTTATCACGATGCGATAGGTGTCTCCATTACTCGTAATGGTTGCACCAATGATGGCTCTGCTAATCAATCGTAATGGATACATTGGCTTCTGTAAGAGCACGCTCCAAATACGGCAATTTTACTTATTAACGTACCCACCAAGCTGAAAATGAGATTCATCCGAAAAGATGTTTTTTTTGTCTTTGTTTTGGAAATAAATTTCCAATAAATCCCAAAGTGGCTCAGGCGTAAATCGAGTCATTATTTTCAGTGCAGATAATATACTGAATTTGTTTTTGGCTGAATTGAATAACAAATGTATTGCCAGATTCAAAATAACTAATGGTTCAAATTTAAACGGATGAATGGCTCACTCGATATTTTATAATCCGCTTAAGGTGACCTGTCGCGCGGCAAAATTTCAAAAATTCGAAATTTGCACTTCAGCTTCACTGCAACGACTACTACAGCTACGTATTCTATTAACATCAATGTTATCAGGCGTTTTTAACTTCTGACAACTTGTAGCACTACTGATTACGTTGTACTACAGCGACTATTATGTTCCCCATTTAAAGGCTGGCAGGTCTAGGATAATATCAAATGCACAATTATTGCAAATTTTTGACTTACTGTGCCCAATCTACTCAATGACCAAAAACAATGCCACATTATTTGATGATTAATAGGTTTTCCATTTTCAAAACTGAAGAAATATATTATGAGTATAAAATTAAAATGTATAAGGTTTATGGTGTATTATTTTTTATATCTTTCAAAATGGCCACTGATCTTCTAGAGAATTTTCAATCAAAAAATTGATAATTTCAAAGCCAATTTTCACAATACCATATCACTTCAAATGGTACTATTTTACTGATTACATTAAGAGGCATTAGAACGTTTCTTTGAGTGCGATATGGTACCCATAGGCCTAATGTTGGTCTTAAAGTTAACTTCTAAACAAGTGGGCTTTTTCAGATGGATACTGTTAAACAGCTAACAGTGCTCTCTTAAGTGGAAATTTTGTTCTGTTAAGAGCAAATTTTGTTCTGTTAACGCCAAATGTGGCGCTGCTAAAATTTTATGGTTTGCGTCTTGGATTTTCAAATTCGAATTTATCTTCACACACATAATTTCTATAATAAATTAAAATAGAAAAAAAATTTTACAAATTTTAATATTAAATAAAAGGAAACCGTCCAAGTAAAATAAATCAATGAACGAAGTAAGCAGATGATGTTAATAGAAATGATGATGACGATGATGATAATGATGATCATTATTATGTGTTTAGTTACAGCAGCATCTTTCTCTACTCTACCAGCAGTTGACCAGTTTATGAGTGTTGTGTGTCTTTTTTTTCTTATAGATGTTCTCCTGGTTTTGTGAGCATTGTATGTGTAATATTTCTAGGGAACCGTAATAATATAATTTCTAGAGTTTTATTATTGACTGCACAGGTGCCATTTAATATCATTCGGTTGATGGCTACGAGCGTGTACGGTTTAAAAGTTTTTCGAACATTAAAAAATGTTTTTCGTTAATTTACAGTTTTAATGTAGTAAAGAATTTTTTTGTAATTTGTTTTTAAAAATTGAATTTTGTTACATTTTGGTTTAAATTTCTATTGCAAAATTTTGTTTGTTATTTTAAACAAAAAGTGTTAAAAAAAAAATTGTTAAAAAAAAATTGAAAAATAATTTGAAAAAAAATTTATAAAAATTAACAACAACAAAAAAAAAAAAAAAAAAAGAAATGACAATGAAAAATTTTTTATGGCTTTTAGCCATTTTAATTAAATATGGCATAAATGGATTCGAAATGAATAGTAAGTGTTTACAAAAGTTTAATGTTTTTTTTTTACACGATTTGTTAATAAATGTTATTAAAAAAATCTCAGAAATGAATATTGAAATATGAAAAATAAAGAACATGAATAATGAAATTATTTAAAAATAAAATGACCTTATACTTTGACTCTGTTTGTGCTTGAAATCAATCAACATTTGAAAATACAGACACATTGCTCGCTATTAAATAATATTCTAGAACAAGTATTTCGTCTTTTGCAAAAAGTGTGATTTTTGTTGTTTTTTCTTTCTTTCTTTCTTTTTTTCGGAACGTTCCTTTGAGTATGATATCGTACCCATAGGCCTAGTGTTTGTCCTAAAGTTAGCCTCTAAACAAGTGGGCTTTTTCAGATGGATCCTGTTAAACAGCTAAATTTTACTTTGTTAACGCCAAATGTGGCGCTGCTAAAATTTATGGTTTGCGTGTTGGATATTCAAATTCGAGTTTACCATCACGCACATAATTTCTATAATAAATTAAAATAGAAAAAATTTTTTTTACAAATTTTAATATTAAATAAGAGGAAACCGTCAAAGTAAAATAATCGCACTAAATACATTACACATAATAATTATTACACATATAAAGCAAACAATACAATGTTACATTTGCCTATGAGTGAATTCAGAAGCTCTAGAAGTTGCTGGCATTAGATTGCAAGCAAATACTGCAACTAAAATGTATACAACGATGCTTCGTCAAAGCTTCTTTGTGCGTACTAGAGAAATCGAAAGTATTTTTATGTAGATATTGTGGAATGTTTTCGATTGTCATCTTAACTGTTTATAAATTAACTTAACCTTTGGCAGCAGATCACTGCGTACTTTTACTACGAATTGTTTCTTCATTCGTCCTATGCTACGAATTTTTACACGGGAATAATTATTTCCTTTTTAAAACATGAAAACAGAGCTGAGCGGCTACAAGAGACTAGAGACTAGAAGCCATTCTGCTCAAAACATTGTGTGGTTGTAGACACTAAGCTATTGATTTTGCAACAATCGACAATCTGCCTAGATTTTTAGTGTTAGACTTGCAGATGTTCCCTTGCAAAAAGGGCGAGGCTAGCCGCACATGCAACTCACGTTTATGCTGAATTTTGACCAATAAAAAAGGGAAATTATCCCCTTAAATCTGTGTGTATATAGCACTGTAAAACGCACACATACATACATACATAATTGGCCATTACAATCCTTCAGTCAGGATTACGGCCTAGCTTCTCACACCACTTATATTGTGTATGTTAATTTTATACACGAGTGTCGCGACCTACAGTTTAAAGTCGACTCCGAACGACTGATTGTTTGAGAAACTTTTCATGGCAATTTTATTTATTCTCAGAGTGTTTGCCAGAAATCTGCTGAGAAAGGAAGTCGCCGAAGAAATATTTTTTTTTTCATACTTCGTTGTTGATGTCTGACCGGGGATTCGAAACCCTGGCCTTTCGTCTAATAAGCCAACACACTACCTACTAGACTACGGCGACAACATATAACCGCTTAAAGTTACTGTATACAATGGTGTTAAGAGTGGAGGTGTCAAAGTTTCGAAAACTTTGAAGGTCAAACGTAAATGACAATCGCTAGAAAGCCATGCTTAACGACTTCTTCCTACCTCTGCTGGTTGATTGGAGAATTGACAACATAAAAAAGAGAAAAAACAAAGCCTTTAACTTTGTTTGAAAACAATTAAGCGAAACAGAAATAAATTTCTTTGTTGGAATTTAATTGAACACTTCAATACTTGAAAAATTTTTTTTTTTGTATTGCTTTCACGATTAAATGCACTTCAAGAATTCTGTTAAAATGCAAAAAAAAAAAAAACCAAAAAGTATTCCCGAAATCAATGTCAATATTTAATTTGTTTTCATAATTACTTGATGAAAGAAAAGATTTGCTAAAAAAAAAATTTAAGAAAAAAAACAAGTGATTGACTTCTGTTTTGTACATTAGAAATGCTGAAATTATTTACAGAATTTCAGCAAAGAAAAAAAAACCAATTAAAGGCTGCTCAAGTGCTAGTTTTTATTGGATGAGTTTAAAAACAAAATTCTTAGATGCCTTAACACTTAACATTTTAAATACTGGTCGAGAGAAATGTAATGAATATTTAATTAATTAAAACAAATTATTGTTTATTGTTTATATTGTGATATAAACAAGAACGCATTAGTTTAAATGTTAATTTAATTGTCAAAAAAATAAAAAAAAAATTAAAAATTTTTTTTGTCTACAATAAATACGATATGCTTTTGAGAAACTACATTAATTTGCATTTTTTTTTTTTTTTAAGGCGAATATTGTTTTTCTATCAATCATAAATATATTCCGTATACGTAATAAGAATTTATATTTTTTCTTCAATGCTAAACAAAACAAAATTTTAAATTTTCAACCATGGCATGCATGGTCGACTTATTTGTATTTAAACACACAAAGTTCGCTTACATAAAAGAACATATTTTTTACAAGAATTTTTCAATTTAAACAATTTAATGCAAATAAATCTTGGAAAACTGAATAAATAATGTGGTGAGAGGACCTACAGTTTAAATACGACTCTTTAAACACCAGGTTCTTGAGAGACTTCTTATGGCAATTTTATTTTTAGTCTCAGAGTTGTTTGTCAGAATTCTGCTGAGAGTATGTCGCCGAAAGAAATAGCTTTCTTCGAGATGCCTATGCTAAGGCTGCAACCACGATCTCTCTTCTAATAAAGCCAACACACTACCTACAAGACTATGATAACTTTTACTTGCAAAATTTTATTTCATTACACAATGCTTAGACTTCGCAGTGAGGATTACAGATGTTAAACCTTCTTCCCATATAGCGAGCAATATCTCGGCATTCATTTGACGATTGTTAACCTTCAATAGTTCAGATAGTTCTTGGAATTGATGACAACTGTTCTTCCAACATCATTTTTGGAAAAAATTCGATTTAACATGATATCTCTAGACCATAATACACACATCAAGTATTAAGTTTTCCGAAAGAAAAGGTTTTTTTTTTACCATGACTTCTACGTTCTAAGAGTCCTTCCATATGCAAAAAATTTTGCTTGTTAATGCAGGCACCCCAAGTGAAATATGTTTCATCACTGAAGAAAATTTTGTTCGAATAATTCGAAATTTAAATCCTGTCGACCTAGGAATACTCAATCAATTGACTTTAATTTTAACGTGAGTTGGACTTTAACATACATAAGGCCTGGTTACACACATACATAAGAGTAATTGGTCATTACATCGTTTTAGTCTGAATTACGACCTAGTTTCTTATACCATTTAAGTTGTGTCTGATAATTTTATTCATGTGTGGCGGGACCTAGAGTTTAAAGTCGACTCAGAAAGACTGAGTTTTTGCCAGAATACTGCTGAGAAGAAGTCAATATTTTTCATATCAGTTTAGTTAGATATGTCTGACCTGGGGCCGAATAAATCATCTTTTAGCTTTGGTAGGGTGTAGAACATATCTACTGCAGCATATTCCTACCAAAAATGCTCAATTACATTCAAATCAATGTTATAAACAGGTGATTGTACGCTTTTGCAATTATGGCCAATTATTATTGATTAACTACAGTTTTGCAAATACCTTGTGTAATGGAATTTATCATACAAACAAACAATTTCGATGATATACCACATACACACCTTGTTTTATTTACATTTAAATATAGGAAGCGCTTAATGAAATACCCGATAAATAATTGTGTCCAATTGTTTAGTTGATTCACTACAGATTGTATTGGAAGTATGGAATTTTGAATTTTTTTCCCATAATAAATTTGCCACCTTTTTCCTTTAAGTGATTAAATCCAATGTCCTAAAAACAATTGTGGAATTTAGAAAAACACGTGTGGTAGTAAGGCATGTTAGAAATTTATTTTTTTAAAAAATATTGCCTTTCTATATTGACTTTAAATAAACTTTTAATGCCTTTTCAATTGCTTAAATGTTAGAAGAAATAAAACTTATTAGAGATCACGTTTTGGTAATAATTTCAATCATATTTTAAGCAACTAAACGGTTGCCTTAGGCTGTTATTGTATAGAAAATTCCAGATTCAAGAGAATAGAAGACAGGAAAGCTTTCTAGAACATTAAACAGAACGCAAATGGAGAATCAGTGAATTGTAAAGATGCTTTTGATAAAACCAACCACAATACTCTTCCATTAGCATACAGCTGATGAGAAAATTTAAAACAAAAGCAAAAAAAAAAAGGAAACAAAACAAGTTTTCATCGTTTTTGTCTAGAAACAAAACAAAAGAAAAAAACAGCAAAGCAAAGGCAAAATCAAAAGTTTCCACTGACTTTATGTAATGCTAGTAACAAGCCTAATAAAGGATATTCTAGAACAAAAAAAGAAAGAAAAAAAGATTCTTTCAGCACAGAACAAAACAAGTTCCCTTTCACTTTCCAGAAGATTAAAGTTAAATGCATGAAAAAAAAAATAAAATAAAAATGAAACCTTAATAAGACACAGTTATTAAGAACTATAAATAAAGCGCCATGTAAAGAAAAAGAAAACAAGAACAAAAAAACCCCCAACAACAAATGCTTAAACACATTAATTTACAAGGATATCTGGCCAATTAAAATTACAATATTATACACGCACACACACACACACATAATACAAAATCATACCTAAAATAATTTATTAATTTTTTTTATTGTTTTTATTGTCTTTATATAGTGACCCAGTATTATAAAATGCCTTCCCTGTACAATTTTGATGACTATGATCGCTGTCTGCAAGAGTTCCAAGACTTTTCCTTGTATTGTTTTGTACGCGCTGATGTTATACCGCAAACGGACAGCAGCAGTAATGAAGCCTGGCAGGCTATTGAGGAAATGTCCATGTATTATAAACATCATTTCCAGCATCGTCATCTATACTATGGCATCTGTGTGCAATGGTGTCAATTGGAAATTAATAAACTATCGCCAGAAATGGCAAAAGATCTATTTAAAGGCGTTTTAATAAACAATACAAAGGTAAGTAAATAAGTAAGTAAGTAAGTAAGTAATGATTTTAAAAGTGTTTTTCTTGGTAGTCATACGTACATACTACACTAGAAAAGTGTCTACGTACGTAAGTTATACTATTAACAAAAGACTGAAGAGACATACTTGAAAAAAATACTTTTCAACAGATAAAGAGATGAGAGATGAGGGACAGGGAAAAATACAAAGTTAGGATTAATTTAAATAGTTTAAGTATTTATACTCCGTAGCGTATGTGTGACTACACTTTAATATTTAATGAAGATTAAAACTTAGCTTCTTCACACCACTCATATGGTATGTTTTAATATGTTCCATTAGTAACGGGTATTGCAGTTTAACGCCGACGACCGAACGACAGATTTGAAAAGCTTGTTATGGCAATTTAATTTACTCTTACAGTTTTTGCCAGAAGACTGTTGAAAGGAAGTCTAATACGGGTTTGAACTAAGGGTGCTGCTCTTATAAGCCAGCATGCTGCCTAGACTATGCGACTTAAGGTTTAAGGATGTGAAAAACAAGACAGATTTTCTGTTTATTCAAAAGCATGGACACATTTCAATAGCTGCATAGCACAATAATAGAAAACAGGTTAAGATCGATATCAAACACTCATATAATCTTCCAAATTACAGTAGTGACTTGCAACCTAATGGCAACTTAAGTTGGATTCACCCATGGTTTCGGAACAAAATTTTTGTCCCGAAACATGACGGGACGTTTTGACGTTTCTCTTTTTGAGGGAGACAGAGAGAGATGAAGAGAGTCAATTTTGCTTCGCAAAAATTTCAGCTTGAATTGGTTTAATTTTAATTTTTGTTCCGAAACAATTGAACAGTGTTGCCAGATATTTCAATTTATAAGCAAATTTGATAGAAATTGATAAAATAGTAAAATTAACACGTTGTTTACAAACATACTTCATATGGTAGCCTTGTTTTTCCAGAACAATTGTTCGTAGTGGATGAATCGTTTCAGAACAAACTCTTAAAAACTAAAATTGTTTCAGAACAAACAGCTTTAGTAGCGTAGCATTCTCTGACAATATATTGATATACTTGCACAGTCAGGCTGATTAATAAGGCCCTTGCTAATGCCGCTTATTTTGCGGAAAATAACGGATTAATTATTATTGAGTAGGCCAAAACATATACAGCACTGGACCACGTGCTATGGGATCGACTAATAGGACTCCCCAGGATTAGGTTTAACTCCATGGCTACCACTGCTTCTCGAGTAGAAAGGCTAATTTAATTTTAACCAAAGACTGAACGTACGCAGTCTCAGTTCTTTCGGGATACTGTCTGACAGGAAGACATGACATGATCGGGTTGACACAACCTTTGTACGGGATATGAATTCCTTCAAGCCCAATACATCGATTATTAGATAAGCAGAACAAATCGTTAGAACACATACATAAAAGGGTAGATTTAACAAAAAAAAAAAAAAAAAAACAATAAAGCCTGCAAAAGCTAGAAAGTTATAGCACACTGTTTAGAAAACAGTGTGAATCAATGCAGAATCTAAGCTAGCATAATATCGGAGCATGGTAGGGCTGTTTGGTGCTTGGTACTCGGACGTATGCAGCGTTAAAACTTCAAGCAAATAAATTTAATAATTTTGATAGCCTGTATTCTGTATTACTCTACGGATGCGGATACTGAATAAACAAGTGTTTTTTTTTTTTTTTTTTTTTTTTTTTTTTGGGTAATCGTCGGCTGTGACGAATTTTTAACAGCCTTGATCAGAACTTTCATTACATTTTCAAATATTTCTTGCTGTGGTTATCGCCCAAAAACCAAATTCGTTCGAGTTACAGCTATAGCGACAATTATTATGTTTATTTATTAATCAGTCCGTAGCGTATGTGTGACTACACTTTAATATTTAATGAAGATTAAAACTTAGCTTCTTCACACCACTCATATGGTATGTTTTAATATGTTCCATTAGTAACGGGTATTGCAGTTTAACGCCGACGACCGAACGACAGATTTGAAAAGCTTGTTATGGCAATTTAATTTACTCTTACAGTTTTTGCCAGAAGACTGTTGAAAGGAAGTCTAATACGGGGTTTGAACTAAGGGTGCTGCTCTTATAAGCCAGCATGCTGCCTAGACTATGCGGACTTAAGGTTTAAGGATGTGAAAAACAAGACAGATTTTCTGTTTATTCAAAAGCATGGACACATTTCAATAGCTGCATAGCACAATAATAGAAAAGGTTAAGATCGATATCAAACACTCATATAATCTTCCAAATTACAGTAGTGACTTGCAACCTAATGGCAACTTAAGTTGGATTCACCCATGGTTTCGGAACAAAATTTTTGTCCCGAAACATGACGGGACGTTTTGACGTTTCTCTTTTTGAGGGAGACAGAGAGAGATGAAGAGAGTCAATTTTGCTTCGCAAAAATTTCAGCTTGAATTGGTTTAATTTAATTTTTGTTCCGAAACAATTGAACAGTGTTGCCAGATATTTCAAATTATAAGCAAATTTGATAGAAATTGATAAAATGTAAAATTAACACGTTGTTTACAAACATACTTCATATGGTAGCCTTGTTTTTCCAGAACAATTGTTCGTAGTGGATGAATCGTTTCAGAACAAACTCTTAAAAACTAAAATTGTTTCAGAACAAACAGCTTTAGTAGCGTAGCATTCTCTGACAATATATTGATATACTTGCACAGTCAGGCTGATAATAAGGCCCTTGCTAATGCCGCTTATTTTGCGGAAAATAACGGATTAATTATTATTGAGTAGGCCAAAACATATACAGCACTGGACCACGTGCTATGGGATCGACTAATAGGACTCCCCAGGATTAGGTTTAACTCCATGGCTACCACTGTTCTCGAGTAGAAAGGCTAATTTAATTTTAACCAAAGACTGAACGTACGCAGTCTCAGTTCTTTCGGGATACTGTCTGACAGGAAGACATGACATGATCGGGTTGACACAACCTTTGTACGGGATATGAATTCCTTCAAGCCCAATACATCGATTATTAGATAAGCAGAACAAATCGTTAGAACACATACATAAAAGGGTAGATTTAACAAAAAAAAAAAAAAAAAAACAATAAAGCCTGCAAAAGCTTAGAAAGTTATAGCACACTGTTTAGAAAACAGTGTGAATCAATGCAGAATCTAAGCTAGCATAATATCGGAGCATGGTAGGGCTGTTTGGTGCTTGGTACTCGGACGTATGCAGCGTTAAAACTTCAAGCAATAAATTTAATAATTTTGATACCTGTATTCTGTATTACTCTACGGATGCGGATACTGAATAAACCAAGTGTTTTTTTTTTTTTTTTTTTTTTTTTTTTTTTGGGTAATCGTCGGCTGTGACGAATTTTTAACAGCCTTGATCAGAACTTTCATTACATTTTCAAATATTTCCTCTGCTGTGGTTATCGCCCAAAAACCAAATTCGTTCGAGTTACAGCTATAGCGACAATTATTATGTTTATTTATTAATCAGAAACAGCATCATAAAAGCATATTTATTACAATCGATAATATTATAAAACTTCTTCGACTGTTTCTCTTATAAAGAAAATTAAATAATTTTGCATAAAATTAAATAGAAAATAAAAATTTTTTGAATTCAATTTAGAAATTTCCTTATCAGCTAAACAAATCAACAAACTGTTTTACTGATTTACAGTTTTAAGTGTTTATTTGCAAAATAAACAATAGAAATATTAAAACTTAATAATTAACAAACAAAAATTGTAACAATAATGTTTTAGTAAAAAAAAATAAAGAATTTTTTTTAACCCGTTTAAAGTATAAAACTTACAGATGAGCTGTGAGTGACGTTAGTGATAAACATTAAGAGGAAATGCAATGAATTTCCATTGCCTTCAATAAGAAAAGAATGTCTTAAGAAACGAATCTTGAATGTATTTTAAATATTTCAAAAAGAGTGACGATTTGTACTGTTCTGCACTCTTCGGCAGACAATAATAGTCTTAGAAAATGTCCAATGTTGAGGAATTGCAAGTATTTTCTTCGTAAAGAATGTTGTCAAACACAAGAAGAACTTGTTGTGAGCTACTCAACAAGAATTTCAAATGTAAACAACAACTGCCACCCAGAAGCACAAGAATTGAGTAGCATACGAATTGCAGTCGAGTGGTGTTGTAAGACAATTTTACAGTTTTAGAAAGCATCTTCAATGCCATAAAAAAATAAATAATTTTTACATCAAATCAGACAGATGATAGAGAAAAGAACAAAAAAAAAAGAAAAAAAATTCTCATAAACTTTGAAGTCAAATGTGCACATGGCATAAATTAATGCATCCTGTTGGTGAAAGGAATCTCAATCTAAGAATAGTAATCGGTCCCCTAACCAAGTATTGTAGACTCAAAGAGTATTTGTACAGGATATGAGCATTTGTACAGGATATGAATTCCTTCAAGCCCAATATATCGATTATTAGATGAGCAGAACAAATCGTTAGAACATGTACATACATGGGTAGATTTAATACAAAAGAAACAACTCGAGCCTTATCAGTTTTAAACAGGAAGTTATATTTATCAACGCCGAACGGGATTATTTGTGGGATCAGCAAACTGGAAGGCGTTATTATAGAGAAATTCTATATAAGTTGAGGGCATTGCATTGGTAGCTCTGCACAATAATACAAAAAAATCCACTGTCGTCGTTGGTTAACCGTGCTTCGAGGTAAGCGCTACCTTGAATGTCTCTCCACTTCAACTCATGTGATATTCTATTCCGGATCCCAATGATTTCACAAAATTGTTAATAAGTTGTAATATGAAAAGTTTCTTAAAAATCTGCCATTCAGAGTCGACCTTAAACTGTAGGTTCCGCCACCTATGGATTAAATTAATATACACAATATCATGGTAGGTGTCACAAGTTAGGTCATAACCCTGACTAAAGTAAGTTTTAAATTTGACAACATTTTTGACGTGTGATGATCGCTAGTTTTGTACCTAATCAAATATTATTGGGAATGGAAATTACCAATTAAAAAACAAAAGACTTAAGAAACATACTTGAAATAATAAATATTTGTCAATTTGTTTGCGGCAAACATTATTTACGAAATCTCAAATCGATTTTCTTAGGTAAACAGCATTAAGAAATTGTCAAATATTTCTAATTCACAGCGGCCTGAAATATTTTAAAATGCATTGACCACTAACACACAACACTTAGTCATGGTGTTTTGATAAATTATTGCAGAATACTTATTAAAAAATTTATTCGTTTTTATTTTTTTTCCCCTCTCCACTTTATGCGATTTCTTCCATTATTAATGACTTGAACTTGACTTTTGTGTTAACCATCCATGCTGTTGTCATGTTTACATTTTGTCATGTAAATGGTAAATTTTTGTTAATGAAACGATACAACACATGATGAACAGACAACACCGGTAACTTGTTTACAAGCATGTTTTGGGATTATTTGTTTATCTATTGAAAACTATTTGGCATTGCAGCATCGCAGTTAATATATTCATTATGATTAATATAAACTTGTTTTTTTCATTTTCTTTCTTTCTTTAGATAGGCTTTATAACTTCTAGCCAATAATTACTGCATGAATAATTATGCTCTTAGGTCTGTTGACCTTTTATTTTTGCGTAATGTTTTTTTTTTATAATTCAGGGTATCATATCCATATAATAGAGAGTAAATTACATTGCTGCTGCTATTGGTTTGTAAACAACTTCATTGAAAATAATTGTAAATCTAATGAACAATAATTGGGAAATTCTAGAGATGAATTATTATCAGACTTGCTTATTTAAGTTTTATAATTAAAAGTTGAGGACTTAATGTTAAAATACAATTTTTAGATCATATCTGAAAGATAATAGCTTAATAGCTGAAATAAAATTGATCACAAAGCGTATTTACATACATAATTGGTCATTATAACTCTTCATCACGACTTTCTTAGGTTTTCTTGCGCTTTGAGTGGCCATAATGGATTAGTTTTTATTGCCAGTAATGATTCCATGCAAAAATTATTTGTGTTCAGTTCAGTTCAGCATTTCGAGCATTTAAAATTGTTTTTCTACTTTTCTCTACTTTATTTCTTTGGTATTCAATTTCCCTACGTTTGAGTGAAATCAGTTGCTTGCAAATTTTTCTTGATAGAATAATGCTTTCTCTTTAGCATCTTCTCAACAAAATTGAAAGATTTTCTTTCGCTTTCCGCATTAAAATCGTCACATCTCTCGCATGTTAAAATCGTTCAATAAGGAATCGAAATGTTTCACCTTTTCAGAAGCTTTTCATTCATTTTACACTCTGCTGAATGCCGAAGTAATGACAAATGGCAGCAATTTGCCATTCAAAATTCCATAGAAAATAATTAAAGAGATAAACTATGCTTCAAAGATAAGCCAACTATTGGGAATCTCAAGTTCGGCATGCAATGTTGATGATATTCAAACGAAATTTTTATTCAAAAGCCCTATGCTAAACAGTTTTTCATGCAAGAAATTAATTACCCCTTAGATATATTGAATATATTGTGGTGTAAGGCATCATATAGTCGATCTAAGCTGAGCCTAACATTCCATATTCGTTTGTTTAATTTCGTTATGCATTTTTAAGCTTTCATTGTAGCTTCAATAGTAGGATTTTTTTTTTGTTAATTGAGCTCATTATTGATAAGATTTATTTTTCGTGAATTCTCAATGAAATTTTCATTTTAGTTTTCAATTATCCATGCAATAATAGTAGTAGTAGTAGTAGTAGTAGTAGTAGTAGTTTATAGAAATCAAATTAAAAAATAATAAATAATAGTGATAATAACATGGTAATTAATTCATTAAAGGCTTTATATTGATTATTTTATGACAATTTTATTTAATTTCTATAAATGTATTGTATTGTTTTCTTCATTCATTCATTCATTCATTCATTCATTTATTCATTACAGGTTAATGTGTACTTAAATTTATTTAAATCTGAAGATGGCAATCGTCAACGTTATAATTATCTGTTAAATCAATGCATTAATTTGAATTTAAAAACATACAATTTAACAGCGGAAAGTACGATTGAATATTGCGAAAGTACTCATAGAACAATAGAACAAGGTAAGTACGTATCATAGTACAGATATCGGGTTAAAGATTTGTCCTTGTTGGCAAGAAGGCATACATAGCAGATACCCCCTTGACATTGACATTGAGGACAGTACAATGACTCGTATGGTCACAGTACTATGACAGCTTTAAACGACAATAATAACTCCAACTGTTCTCTGAGTTGATCTCCCTTTTTCCTTTAATAGTATCCTCATTTGAAATAAAGTACTGTATATGCCTCAGACTATCTCTATCCTGTTCTATGTCGTTATTAAAAAAAAATAAATTGTAAATCATTTACAGATCTTTGGAATTTAACATTTCACACCATTGTGGGCCTATTAGTATTACTGGTAACGGCCAGCAGTTTGTTTGATTTGTATTTGAAACATAAACGTAAAGATAAATTGTTAACCGATCGTGATTATTACAAATCTTCGCCAGCAAATTTAGGTAAAACATGGTACTTTTCATTTAAAAAATTATCACAAAAAAAAAAAAAACTTCTTTCCTGTTCTAGCTTGTAAGATCTGTGTTAGCTTTTCTATGGCAAGGAATTGGTATCGTTTGAATCAGGAACCCAATGGTAAAATTGGTAGAGAATTAAGATTTTTAGATTGTTTCAAGTTCTTTGCCATGTTTCTGGTTATATTTGCCCATACAAATTGGGTACTGTACGAGGGTGCCATTAGTAATCCCCAGGATCCGGAGCGTATGTTGCATACATTGGCAGGCACACTGCTTGTTGCAGGTTCATTAATAACAGTAACATTCTTCGTTATAAGTGGTTTGCTATTGACCATCAATTGGCTGGTAGTGGCTAAACAAAATGAAGAATTATCGACTTTACAGTATGTGAGCCTGTTTATAAAATTCAATGTATTTCGTTACTTAAGGTTTGTTTAAGTTTTAAACAATGTTAAAAGAAAAGCTTTAAGTTTGTATTTTGTATTTTTAAAAAAGGTTAACCATACCTTATGCTTTTGTAATTCTATGGAGTGGTATTTATTTTGAGAATGCTGGCGGTCCACTCTGGCGTCATATATTGGAGCGTGAACAATTGTCTTGTCGCAAAAATTGGTGGGCAAATTTATTATATTTAAATAATTATATCAATACTAATGAACGGGTATGTATGTATGTATGTATGTTTAAATATGATTTTTAATTAAACACAAAACATTTTTTGTTTCTTTGTTTCTCAGTGTATGCTACAAGGTTGGTATTTGGCTTCGGATACCCAATCGTTTATTTTAAGTTTGGTTTTCCTAATGATGGCCCATAAGTAGGTTTTAAAATATTTAAAACACTTACAGAAATAAGAGAATTAAATTTTTTTATTATCTTTTTAGATATAAAAAGGCCCGCAACTGGATATTGGGTGTAGTATTTGCCATATTTCTGGTATTGCCTGGTGTAGTCACATATGTACAACATTTTAGTGCCATATTTATACCCACACCTCAGTAAGTTTATTTTCTTCTATATTTTCCAATAGTTTTTCTTACTTTACTTTACTTTACTTTACTTTCAGAACTCAACGTGATTCTTTTGTAGAAAGTCGCCAGTTTAACGAATTCTATGTTCCTTTTCATATGAATTTTGCCTGTTATTTCTGTGGTGTTTTGGCTGCTCTTGTCTATGATTATGTCTCAACAAATCAATTGAAATTACATCAGAATAAATTATTTCAAGCATTCTTCTATTGTCTTATACCAACTGCCATATTATGGATGTTGTCCAGCCATACATTTCTACAACAATATCATGTTGAAGATATGCGCTTATGGAATAGTTTATATGCAGCAATACAACGAAATTTTTGGGGTTTAGGCTTGGCAATATTTATTATAGGCATGTCAGCTAAATGTGGATGTAAGTCAAATGTGATTTCTAACAAACTGGCTCTAAGTTTTAGTTTTTGGTGAATTAGTGTTTCTACTAATACAATATAGGTTTAGCGTCTCATTTTTCTCATTTAAAAAACATGTTGACCAAATACCTAGAATAAAACATAGATCAGCAGGTCAGCGATAAATGCTGGTACTCTGCAATAACAAATTCAGATTTGTTATGACCATAGATTCTCAGCACCGGATATTATTCAAAAAAGGCATTTATGTATTGAAATCGAGGTAATAAGTAGCAAGATGGTTGGGCTTTACAGCCGCTGTAGTCTAGTAGGTAGGGTATTAGCTTGTTAGACTCTGAAAAACTCTGAGTAAATAAAATTGCTATGGAGTTTCTGAAAAAATCTGTCGTTCGGAGTCGACTTTAAACTGTAGGGCCCGCCAATCATGTATAAAATTTATACACACAACATAAGTGGTATGAAAAACTAGGTTGTAATCTTAATAAAGGATTGTATTGAACAATTATGTTATGTATGGTTGTGCCTTCCACATGATGATCTTTCTGTACATCATTATAATTTGTTTCATCTGGCATTACTTTAAAATCAACTTAACTGATATGAAAGCATGTATCGCTGCCTGGTTATCAATTAAACCGACACTGTAATCGCTGGATAGTTAAATTAAGGAACAAGACTATAAAGCCAGCATTTGAGAACCTTAGGTTTCAAAAAAGTGGTAATGGAAGTATTTATTATGGGCCAAAAGAGGCATATTCAGTAATAAAACTTCTAAAACCCGATTTACAAAACTTTTATAAAAGAAATCTTAAATGGAATGTTTTTAATTTGTATCTTTAGGGGTTCTCCGTAAATTCTGCTGTCTTCCCATATTCCGCATTTTGGGACGTTTAACATATGGAGCTTTCATGGTGCATATATTCATATCAAGAGTTGTAATTGCAACACTAAGGCAGCCTATTTACTTTGGCACTGGAATGATGGTAAATATTCGTAGTAATAATAAAAGAAATATTTCTTATGTTTCTTTATAAAAAAAACTTCATCTTTACAGTTTGCATTTATTGTGTTTACAATGTCAGCATCATATGTGGTATCATTCGTATTGGCCATATTACTTGAATTGCCGGTATCATCATTTTTAAAATTATTACGTTAATCAAGTTGCAGATTTAAGTTTATCGTTTAAGTTTTATATTTTTCCTTTTTTTTTAATTTATACGTTTAGTTTTAAGTTTTAAAATTAAGAAAAAAAAAATTAAAATTAAAAAACAAAACTTACCCAGATGATATAGAATTTTGAGTATTTGAAGATTGTTGTCTTAACTCAAGATAGAATTTTTTCAAATATGCTGCAGCTTCAGCTACAAATAAAGGTTTAACTTGTTGGCGTGAGTATGCTGTTAAAAGGAGAAAAAAGTTTTGTTTTAATTTTTTAAACGTAAACAAAATAGTGACAGTTGTCCATAACTAACCTATGAATTTCTTAATTAGTATGGTGGGTAATAAATCCATTTCAAGCTCTTCCGTGGGATTTAATTTTAAACGTAAACCTAAATTATAATCATCATCTTTATCCAATTCAGTATCATCATAATCGATAGACATATTCATGGAATTGTCAGTTTTTGGCTTCTTTTCGAATTTACTTGCTATGGCTGAATTCTTTTTACGACCGGAATGTAAAGCTTTCACATGTTCGGTAAGTGATGTATCCATTTCCTTGTTTGGTTTATCTGACATTACAAACACTAAATGAAATTCTCGTAATAGAGAAGGACTTATGCGTATATTTTCTGTTAGTAATTTTGATTGATCATAATGACCGCTGACAGTATTGGCAGTGGCTATTATAGAGGTCGGTGTATACATCTTACTACACAGTGAGGATAAAGTTAGACATGATAGCCTAGATTGCATAACACTAATTAGGCTTTCATGCTGGCTAGCCAAACGATCTATATCGTCTATACAACAATGGCCGTAGGTGGCATTAAGTAAGGCACCCGATTCAAGTGTTAATTTACTGCGACCCTTTACACTATGAGTTAATTTTGTAGCTGAACCTCTTTTAGCCTGTACCAAGCTGCCTATAAAAACAAAAAAGCAAACAAAAAACACCATAAATTGTTTTGATTTGTTATACCATTTAATAGAAATAATGTATGTTACCTTTCTGTGAGATTTTACAACAATGTTGGATTATATTACTTTTGCCTACGCCAGGATCTCCAACCAAAAGTACATTAATTTCCTCTTCGTCATGCGTTTGAGAGCCAGAACCTGCTATCAGAGATAATAAAGCACCTGCTTTGACCAACTCATGGCCATGTACTTCTGGTGCTAATGAATTTACGAGCAGCTTAAATCTATCCGCTTCTCTGTTTATCATGGCTATGGCCTCCAGATCCTTTTCGGTAAATTTATATGTACAATGTCTGCCTTCTACTATTGAAACTGCCTTAAGAAATATATCCATTGATCTCCTAGTATTGCTGGGTTTGTCAAATAATTGCTCATCCTGCAAGGGATGCATTTTTAAGGCACCTGTTACTACAATTTCCTGGCCCAAACAAACCGCATCAACTAAATCGTATCTTAATTCAACGTCTATGTATTTGCTAACATTTGGATCGAGATCATAAAGGACATCGAGACGAGAGTCTGCGATGCGTATGGTTTGTTTAGGTGTTATGCGAGTAAAGGGTGATGAACGCAACTCAATAAATCCTTGTTTCGCTAGACAACCTTCTCTTTTGCAGCCAGTGGGGAGAATTGGTTCGGGACCTGCAAAAAATTTATCAAAGGGAAGGTTATGTGGTTTGTTTTTATTTAAAAAATGTATATATGGAGTGATGTACTGTCATTTTGCAAGTTGTTAAGCTGTTGTTACACTAACAAACTTCGCCTGCAAACCTGATGGCAAACCATTCATCTCATTTAAACTTACCGCCCTGTTTGATTGCCTGTTCCTGTTTACAGCGCGAGCACTTATAAGCCAACCAAGTCACAGCAGCATCCACAGGTCCTATTTCTGTTACCCGGCCGCGCACACAAAACAATTGATCAATTTCCGAAGAGCTTATGGCTGCTATTGCGCCTTCAGTAATAAAACCAGTGGGTCTTACATAAACCTTACGTGGTCTTATAACCCTTGGAATATATCTCATTTCGGTACTGGGCGGTAGTGTTAGACAACTTTGCAAAGCAGCTAATGTAACCAAAGAATGCATAGCCATACCTATAACAGCCAAAGTTTTTAAAGGGCTTTTGATCAGATCATCTATTAATGAAGGCCAATTTTCTTGCAACATTTCATCCTGTTGTAATATACTGGCCTTAAGCTCGAAAAATCCATTCTTCTGAATTTCCAAATAATCATAGTGAACCACATGTTCCTTAAAATGGGTTTCCATATATTCAATACGTTCTACCAATTCTTTAGATTCTTCCAGCGGGTCTTTATAAAAATACAAACGCCAACCGGGATGTGTTACAGGTACTTCAACTTTTATGGATTGAGTCTGTTGATCGGCATCTTCGGGAGCAAGAAATATTTGTGGCCTGACGAAACTGGAATCTAAAGCTGTAGGTGGTGCGTTCGGAACATTATTTAGACGATTCGACATTGTGTTGGTGTTATTTGCTTGGACAGCACCTCGTCTACCACGAGTAGCAATCATGCCAATACCACGACCATGTGCTGGTATAATACGTCCATTGCGTCTAAAGAAAAAATATGGACGGAATGCAACACCGCCGCGACGACCACGACCTCGTATAACTCGCGATGGAGCTGAACCTCTTGGATTATTCATTAGGAATTCTGAAATTTTCTTTCTTTTCCTTTTTTTAACAAACTTTATCACAGGACTTCGTTTATACGACCAAATTTCAATGATTGTTTGAACTAGCGCTTGAACAGCTGTAGGTATTGTTGTTTTCTAACTGTTGTTTTTGTTTACTTACAACAACAACTAAATAGTACAGCTAGTAAGAGCGAGATGGTGCAGAGTACACGATTATATTATGAACTCCTTAAGATATGCTTTAAAAATATATGTTTTAACAATTGAAGAGACAAAAACCTTGGTATTTCATAAAAAATGTAAACAAATTCCTTAACTGTAGGCCTATGTACTAAGTTGAAAGTGTTTGAGGAAGTTTAAAGTCTGAATATGAATATTCGCCTTCCAGTTTAATTTATTCCGAAATATTTGGCTTTGTTGGGTAAATTGACAGCTACTCCATTGATTTTGGGGTAAAAATTTGTATCTACTTGAGTAGTACAAACTCCTGTCTTCGTTCACAGTCCATGTTCGTTGTTTTATTTCGGCAGATATTCAATGCATAGCACATAGAGAAATGCATCTCCTTGTGGTGGCTTTCTAACCTGTAATTTGGAAACTTTAATTCGTCCAAAGTAGAATCGATAAGCCTGTATCTTAGTAGGTTATCCAAGTATTTCATGGCGTTAATAATCGACCAAGTAGTCGCCGTAGTTTAGGAGGTAGTGTGTTGTCTTATTAAACGTAAGGCCATGATTCAAATTCCAGCCTAGACATCCTCCCAACATAACGAAATATGAGAAAATATTTCTTCGGCGACTGACTCTCGGCATATTTCTGACATAAGCTCGGAGAGTAATATTATTGACAAGAAAAAGTGTCTGAAAAAATCTGTCATTCATAGTCCCATCATTCAGGTATAAATTAACACACACAACATAGGTAAGGTGAGGTGCTAGGTCGTAAGCCTGACTGAAGTGTGGTAATCATAATTATGTAAAAGGGCTAGGGATGATGTAGTCTAGACGCCAATGATTCTGTCCACTCTGAGATTGTTTATCTCCCTTTTAAATAAAGACAATCTTGAGTGCAGTTCAATGGAAGATGAAATAACCGTAAACATGCCTTCAAGATTACCCAAAGCCACGGCATTAGGATATCTATGTTGACCTATAAGTCTGCGCATCTTGTATGATCTTTTGAGATGGGTATATTTAATATACCATACGCATCTGTGTTTGAGTCCCCGAGAGCCGTTAAAGTGAGCTACTGACAGCAAGGGATGTGCAGTACGAAAAGAATATCCATGGCATATTTAATATTGAAGTGCTTGTCTACTATTTGCATGCATTTTGAATAAAAAAATCGAAAAAATCGAAATCAAACAACACACGACACAGATGTCTAAATTGGCCTTCTGGTGGAATTTTTTTGAATTTCTCCTTTGACAGACTTTGAAATCCAAAACAGATATGTTTTAACATTCACCTTACCGAATGACCTTCAAAGGCTCTTAAAGGCAAACGACAACAGCAATAAAAATAAAATTGCCATATAAATTTATCATACTCACACATATGGTATATATGTGTGAATGTATGTACTTACAAGGTGGTTGGGGGCAATTTTTTTCAATTATGACACTTCATACACTCGCACATATCAGTCGTTAGGATAAAGATAATTTGAAAATGTACAAGGCAAGGCAAATAAAAGAAAGGAAAAACAACAAATGTATAAAACAAAAAACAAAAATTAAAAAACAAAAACAAAATAGTAAGGATTTCTTTGTATATTAAGGATAATCACAGTTTATAATTGGTTGTATGCGATTTATATTCTTATATTCATGTAGTGTGTATGCATATCCTTAATATTTTCTAGTCTCTAGTATAAGATACAATACAATAATAACAACAATATAGAAAAAAAATAAGAAACAAAATATTTATCTGGGTTATGAAGTACTTACAAATTGTACAAGAAATTGCAAATGTACAGCCAGAAATACGAGTAGGAAAGCAGTTGCAATAATACAATGATGTCTGCAGTAGGAATACGCGTATAGGCGCTTGTTAGTCCATCAATCTATTCTGGTCTCATCAAAGGCGAATTCCTAGATGACTTGGGATCCAGCAGAATACGATCCAATTTCATCTGATAGGTCCTGGTTTAATTATGAGATAGTTTTACCATATTCAAGTTGGATTGAGTATAACTTTCAGTAGCGTAAACTTTCGTTTGAAAGGCAGTCGTGAGCTTCCACGGGGATTCTTAATTATATCACTTTGTAGTCAACTGCATACTATAAAATGGTTTCTCTTTTAAAAGCTTGTGTAGCAATCATGTTTTTCCTTTCATTCATTATTGTTGTGGAGCATTTCCCACTGTGATGTACATACAGGTCCGTCTAGAGGACGACAGTTATGGAAGAGATTACGATTATCCAAACCATAGTCGATATGTATCTAATCGCTACTATTATATGCAACGGTATTAAACCCAATAGAGCTTTCAGTGACCTTAGAGTAGCGGTTCCAATTGTTACGGTTATAACAACGCAAGCCCTTCTCTGTATCCCACACAACTCCATCTGAGCTTCTTTAAACAAAGTGTTTACACAACGTTTTCTTACATTTATGGATCGAGGGATGCTTGCTTATTCTTATCATTTTTCATGTCTTGTGTTAGATTTTAGAAAGTAGGTTGTAAGAGAAGGAAAAACGGAAAAGAATTAAATTAAAAAGGTTGCTAAGATTATTTTATTGTATTTCTTACAGTGTATTTAGCCTTTTCTTTGTGAGTATCATTTTAAAATTATATCATGTGTAATGTTTATGCATTTGTGTTTTGTTAGAAAGCTGTACTGTACTGTACTGTACTGTATATGATGTACATTGTTATTCATACATACGAATACACATACATATACATATAAGACTTAGGTCATTTTTAATCTAAAACAAAAGCAAAAAAGAGAAACAAAATGAAATATTCTTACAAGTTTATACGAAAAAAAAAAATAAAAAAAAAATAAAAAAAAAATTAAAAAAAAACTACAATTAAACTTGAACCATTTTCTCTATTTTTTTTTTTTGCGTTTCATATTCTTTTTCTAGAATATGGTGCAAAAAAAAAATTTCATTTTCACTGTTTGCCTATCCTTTTAGCACGCAGCCTGCCTGAATGTGTTTTTGTAGGCAACAGCCAACAGCCAACAGCCATTATACAGGCTTAAAGCCTAAAGAAACACATTGTCTATCAGTTAACAAACGGTTGTCAACATGTTTAAACGCAATTTAATCTAGTTTAGTATTTACGCGGCTTTTAAATTGTAAACGAAAATGAAATGATGTTGATGGTGTTGTCTGGTAATGGTGGTCGTTGGTGACTTTAACTGCAAATGTAACTCGTAATGTATTTTGAAGAAATGCTAATAAAAATCAAAAAAAATAATGTTTGAGTGTTTGAATGCAATTATGATTTAAAAATTCATTGACCTACATCAATATACAATACAATACATACGTATAATAAAATAGAAAACAAAAAAGTTTAATAAAATAAAAGAAAAATAAATAGCCCCGGTATAAGTAAGTTCGATTGCATACGTGTTTGTATGAGCCACACATCAAGGAATTCCTTATTTCCACTTTTTCCACTATTTATTCGCATTATTTTTATATTCATTAGACGTATGTAGTTTGTGTATTGGCTTGCAAATATATATACCTGCTGCCTATGCACTTCCTGTCTCTTCTAATATTCATTTTGAATTTTGTTTCTTTTCTTTTCTTTATTTTTAACATTTTCTTGTCTTTAGATTTGAATTTTTATTTGCTCACAAATAGTTTTTTTTTTATTTGATTATGAGTATTTTGTAAAATGGATTAAGAAAGTTGTTATACCCATAACACCATAGGGTAATAAGGGCATGACTGTAACTCTGTAGGGTCATGATAGCATATGAAGTTCCAAAAAAGTTCGTTTTTTTATGGATCCATCACAAAATAATTAAACATCTAATCAAAGCAGATTGAAGATATTTACTGTATGTGCACGATCGACCTGAGTCCAGCCACTCATTTGTGGATTCTTGAGCACAGTTACCATTGTGGAAGGTGAAACATCTATGAATATGGATATGGGATTGACATTCTTCTCCTGAAGAGAAAGCAAATGAAATATCACAGATTACATAACCTAGCTTTAAATAATTGAACGAATTGAACGTACTACGAAACATATTTTCTATCATTGTATGGTGCTTGGGAACTTTAAAAGACAAATTATTGGAACGTTAGACAAACCATATGTCGTCGCTGTAGTCTAGTAGGTAGTATCTTGGCTTATTAGACTAAAGGCCAAGGTTTGAATCCCCGGTCAGACCTCAAAAACGAAATATGAAAAAAAATATTTCTTCGCCGACTACCTCTCATCAACATAAGTGGTGTGAGAAGCTAAGACGTAATCCTGACTGAAGGGTTGTAATGGCCAATTATGTATTATGAATAATAATGAAACCGGAACTTAAGGATTTTACGATGAAAGTAGGAGACACCATTTAAAAGCTGTAGTAAATGCCCGTGAATTCTCCACCGCAAGTGTGATAGATCCATAGACAGCGACTTTGATAATGGCGCTACAAGAAGTAATAATCAACCCTGTTATGAACTAAACCGACAATAGCTCCACCCTTTTATGAAAAACCTTAGGGTTGTGCCACCAATTCCCATATTTTTTATTGTTTTAAAATTTTCTGAGAGAGCATAGAGTGTATTTCAGGGCATAACGGACACATGCTCCCTACTAATGCAGAAGATGTGATGACGAGAAAGAAGTGAACACTACTGAGCACATATTCCGTCGTTTTTTAAGTGTTCTGGTCATAAAAAATCTCTAAAATATTCGCTGGAACCAGTATATTTTTCAAATATTGACAGAAGCATTCAACTGATTCGGTTCGTTAAGACGGTAAAAGATTTCAGATTTCTTTACTATTTACAGTTTTTATATTAGGGCCTGTGCCTCAAAGTCCATTTTTAGATTTCTCAAGAGCTTTAATAACATTAAAGACAGTGGGGAATCCAACTCTATCGATTCATTATGACTATATCTGCAATATAGCCTAAGTTTCACTGTTAATTCGGTGCTATAATGTAATGTGCTCTACTGAAATACAAGAACTTGTTGCTGAAAATCAAAGAAAACAGCGGAAATTTGTTTTTGAGCCTTACTACTTGCATGTGAAACACTATTCCAGTAAACATTTGTCGCAATATAAAATGGATTCAAATTTAATGTTTATACACATACTATCTACCCACCCGTAATACATTTTCCTAGCTCCAAGACAATGTCTTGAAGGCACAGTAACTGATGGTTGTATTTCTTATATATTCAGATAAACATCATCATATACGATGGGAATTAAATTCTTTTCAGATCCAATATGAATCCATATCTACACCTTATATGCTGTCACAAGCCTGCTATTTTTGGAATATATATACGGTCTTCCAACAGAGCCTTTAAAGCTTTGACAGCAGACAGCGGCCATCTTGTTGTAGCTACATCTGTCAAATTAGTTGTCATATTTTTCAGTCTGCTTCAGCAAACTACAATGGACGTATATTGCTTTCAACAAACGCATCCATATTCGAAAGCTGTTTTATCCAAGTGAATATTGACGTTAATTTTCGTTGAAAAATCGCCCTCTGCTATAGAAGGGGGCTATACCAGCTCCCATGACGTACAAGGGAGTCTAATGAATTCCGAAAATGTCAGTGTTTGGCGTGGATTTTGGCGTGATGGTGTCATCGGCTCATATTTCTTTAAAAAGGAAGTTAGCCAGGCCATCATAGTCAACGGTATGCATCTTTTGGTCTAAATTAGATACTTTAAACGTCAACGACATGTGGTTGGAACAGGACGCTTCTACCTTCTAAACACTTCACGCCGCATTGGATATTGTAAACCAGCAATTTGAGGCCTGTGAGATTTTTCCGGTTGTGAGTCCTTAAGTCGTAATTGTATGCGATTAAGTCACAAACCACAGCAGTTCTCATGCTATCTATCAAAATTACCTTGATTTATGTGCTATAGTTATAGTAAATGGGACATTGCGGATAACCTCCATCCAATTTTTGTCGTTTAAACGACTGAACATTTCCCAAATAATAACATCAGTAGGCTTTTCAAACGAATAAAAATAATTTGCACAGACTTTGTTTAATTAAATATTTCCAAATAGAAAACGCTTAATGAAAGAGTATGTAGTATTTAGGTAGGGTACTTGGTTTGCCATTATTTTTTTTTTTAGTAACCACACCACAATTGCTGGGTGTTTTAAAATTAAACACTTTAAAATGCATAAATAAACCATATTTACCTTGAAAATCTCAGGAAGTCATTTTGAAATGTCTGTGTGTAAGTGTGTGTGTGTGTGTAAAAATGTATGTAAAAAGTTTTAAAACGATTGAGGAAAAACACGTAGTCAAAACGGAAAAACAAGACTCATACTCAGACAGTAGATAGTGAAAATGCTAAAAAGAAAAGCCATCCGAAAACATTATCAATATAACAGCAACAATGATATGTATGTACTCGTACATATGTACATATAAATAATTTCTGGTGGAATATACAGAAAATTCATACAATTATACACCATCAGTCATATTTATTTTGTATGCATATACTCGCACACGCACACTCAAACACAATATTTTATCACTTTTGATGAGACAAGACGAAACGAGACTTATACCAGACATACGATATACATTACCACACTTATGCATTGTATAGTATTGCATATATAAATGTATTTGCTGTTGTTGTTGTATGTAATTTAATCAGTATAATTATTAGCTTATAACACGATTTATTTTATTTCCATTTCTATTAAAAAAAAATTTTTTTTTTTTTTTTGAAAGAAAAACTCGATTTATTTTCGGTTTTGGTTTACA
>QOCX01000342.1:135745-153256 GCA_005959815.1 Sarcophaga bullata | reverse complement strand
AATTTTGCTTATTAACGTACTCAGCAAGATGATAATGAACTTCATCCAAAAAGATGATTTTTCTTTGCAAGTTTCTCGTTGGCCCAATAAGGGATAGTATTGCTCTCACGTAACTCAATTCGTTACGTTCAGTGGTGATAATATACTGAATTTTATGACAGAATAGAATGACATAAGTAATGCCAAATTCGAAATAGCCGATGGTTCAAATTTAAACCAATAGATGGCCCATTCGTTATATAAGTATGAATATGAAGATTGTTCTTTAATGGAAATAAATAAGCCATCGAATATATTAGCAAACCTTGTATTGCACTTTACAGTAAACTAGTGTAGTTATTGACATTTTCAAATTGACTGGGAAAAGTCACCATCTGTTTTAGTGACTATTATAACCTTCGTATAAAAAAACAATTCAACTTACTTCCTACATTTGTTTTTGTTTTTGTTTAATTTTTATAACCATAAAAGATAATTTCTTATACAAAAAAAAATTCCGTTCCGTTATACCATAAAATATATCATTCACGCAATAAAAATACATATTTTGGTGCCTTTCAACTGCATGCATAGGTAGATGCATTTACATACAATAAATGAATGAATGAAAAAATGAATGAAAAAATGAATGATGAATGAATGTTCGACAGAAACAAAAAGAAGAAAAGAAAACAGTAAATAAGTGTGGAGAGCGTAAGGTATGGGGTTTGGAAAATGTGTCATAAATAAAAATGAGATGAAAATGTCAAGAAACTATTTGAAATTATTAACGTTTTCATTTAATACTGTATTATACAGACACACACACCCGCAATAGATGTAATAAATGTAAACAAGAGTTAAATGTCACTTACACCATATAACACGTTTGATAAATTATTTATTAAATGTTGTAAACGCTAAAACCCGACATATCATACGTATTTAGATGACAAAGAAAGGAAGGCTTTTTTCCATTCTTTTTTGTTTACGGAAACTTTGATTTTAAAACATTAACAGACTGTGAAATAAATGTCAATGAAATCAATTGTTCTAATAAAAAAAAAAATCCCGCAAAGGTTAATGAAATTTATTAACTCGTAACTTTGACTTCCAGAATTGGTGTGGTGCTGATTAGTCTCCCTACACAAGAAACTTCAATTATCCCCATGATAAAATCTATCATGAATTAAAACACAGGAATTTAGTGGCACACAATCAAGTTGAAGGTATCTCATGAATAAATCAACAAGATTTATAACTTATAATTGGCTATGAGGAGCTTTTAATCTAGCTAATAGCTAGGTTTAGAAGCAGTTCGTTATTCATACATAATTCGTTAATTACGTTTTTAATTGATTCAATTAAATTTGAAATTTTAGTGAAATTCATATGTAAACTGAAGTGATCTATTGAATTGGAGTCAGGATTACAACCTATCTTCTCACACCACCTATGTTGCGTGTGTTGGCTGGGCCAACAGTTTCAAGTCGACTCTGGATAACAGATTTTTGAAAAACTTTTCATGGCAAGAAATATTTTTCATATTTTGTTTTGCTAGAGATGACTGACTTGGCGTTTGAACTATAGTCTCATGTTTAATAAGCCTACACGCTACCTACTGACTACGACGACTTTAGTACGATATAGAGAAGGTTATTAAAAAGATAAACAAATCGTTTTAATACGATTTGTGGTGCTGCTGAATTTATTCTGAGTTTGTTCCAAAAGAGTTTTTCTGCAACAACTCTCTTTAAAAATAATATCTTCTGGGAATATGTAATAGGGATTGTAATATAAAGTGTGTGTACCACCACCCAAATATTAAATCTGCACAAATGATAAGAGTGATGTGAGAAGCTAGAATGTAATCCTGACTAAAGTGTTGTAATAATCAATTAAGTATGTAAGTAAGAAGAAGTGGAAAGAAATGATGAACTGTTTGTGCCATGTTCGGTATGAATTCCTTAACACTCCGTAGTCAAACTCAGGTCATTAATTCTGCTCTGTTTAGAGATAGTAGCCACCGCAAGCAATCATTTGAACAGATTTTAGAAGATCATATTGACCAATCCCACCAAAAACACAGCATTAACGTTTTTTTTTTTTTTTTGTGATAACTCTGCCATCGTCTGATCTCTGATGTTTTTCACACATTGCAGTCACACGTAATCCACTTTTCGTATTACAAATATTTCGATTTCGATGATACAGTGAATCGCTATACTGTTAGTTCCTGTCGCAACTAAAGCTTCCTTGTGTTTAGCTTTCTTTAAATAGCTGTTAACTGTTTGATAATGGATGCCTAGTTCCACTCTGAATATGCGCCTGTTTTTAATAAAAGTCTACCCACAAAATGAAACTTTCAAGCAGGCTTTAGTGTTGCATAAATTGAATGTTTTGACATTTAAGTTTTAAATAAAAACTGCTTTAAAGCATTTATTAAATTTTGAATCGTATCAATTACGTTTTTAATTGATTCAATTAAATTTGAAATCTTATTGAAACCCGTACCCATACATAAAGTATAGTGATATATTGAATTGCACTAAACGTAGTTAAGCTAGACTATATTTGTAAATGAAATTAATTCAAAATAGAGAATTAATCCATTTAATAAATCAATCAATTACCCTTTAAAGTAATGTAACATTGATTGTTTTGCAACAGAAATTTATTTGTATTAATGATTCATTTGTACTTATACGGAAGACAAAATTAGTATTCAACGTTTTATTTGTAATTAGTAATACACAATAACAATGATACAGAAATATTTATTTTATTTTAAATTATTAGGATTTTCCCTATACACACATACTTTGAATAACAAATCTACACCGTTAATCATTTCAACGTAAATTTTTTCAATCAAAAAAAAAAAAAATAATCAAAACGATGAACTTGAAATTTATTTTTAGAAGGTTGCAATAGAATGACAAATATTTTCAACAATTTACAAGTGCTATTAAATTAAAAACAAATAATTGTTATCGATAATTAATAATTTATAATTACAAGTCAGGTTTAACTACCTGACCCTAATATAAATTGACTTGAAAAACTAATTAATAACTCCAGATTTCTAAACAAATTTTTCTTAAGTAAATATTTGCTTTGACCGCAGCAGCTATTAAGGCTTACAATTGCGAAAATATTAACTTTCGTTTTCGTTGAGTGTTATCGATTATTTGGCAATTTGAAATTAAAAATTTTTTGTATCTTGAAGTCATAGTTTTTGTTTTTTTTTTCTATTTGCAATGACAACACAATAGCAATACCACTGGAGTATACCATTTATTATCAAATAAAAATTGGTGTTGATGGCTCTAGGCTAAGAAATGTTTGCTTGTCTGTTCAACAACATTTTAAATATTTGTTGTTTACCTCTTCTATTGTTTATGAAGCAATTAACAATGAGGTCTGGTTTCAAAAACTAAGCTTAACTGAAATATTTATTTGCTTTCAATTAAATTTTAAAATTATTTATATTCTAAACAAGGCATTTTGAAATGTAATTGCCGTCAAATATTTTTATCAGTGGTTTTGGTACATACCCAGGTACATGAAGTGAGGAGCAAAAGTGAGTACATGAAAATAAAACAAAATATTTGAAGTGATAAATGAATGACTGTCAGTTATTTTTTGTTTTGTTTTTTTTTTTAAGAAAATTGTATGCAAATGTAGACTACAGCTATGATCACTTAGCTCCAATTTTCTTTCTTTCTTCCTTCGTTTTTCCGTATTTCAGCCGATGCCTTAATAATGGCAACTGTAATGTTATCTTCCAGGGTAGGAATAGCAGCTGGATTGTCCATATACACAACTGACTTTACATATTTGAACAAAAAAAATCCTGTTGCACTGTTACATAACATAACCAAACTTACCTATCAATAGGTACCTGGTATTGCTTGCCATGTAACATGAAAGACAGTCTTGTTCAATACCAAGTCTAGTTCTCGCATTTTGGGCATGATATGTTGGTTATCATTGCATGGTGCCTTGTAAACTTACTTTAGGATTTTCATCGTTTTTGCAAAAATACGGTCCAATTACGTCGTCAGTAGCATTCCAAGTACCTAAAACTGCTTTAAACGAATGATCTCACACAGACTCCATTTATTTGCAAAAGAAAGATGGGATAATGCATCCGCTTGCAGACAGGTCAGTTAGATTTGAATCGATATGGATATCTGCAGAATCGGATTTTCTTTATACCTGAAGAGCCTCAAATTTGTTCTTTTGCGCTGAAGAACAGTTTTTCCTTTTTTTTTATAAATCTCCTACAGCTCCTGCCTACACCAAAGGAAGAAAGGATATCTTGGTGTCTACGGCATAAATAATTTAAATGAACTTTCAGTGACAGGCATTGCTAGTCTAGGTGCTTCTAATGAAGCTCCGAAGGGTCCAGACACTAGGGGAAAATGTAACTTAATTGGAAGGACAGCCACTTCTTTCTGCATTCCTACCTAATGAGTCATTAAACAGTATGGAGTCATTCGTGCATTTAAATCGATTCGAATTCACACGACTGTTCTATTATTTGTTGATTTTTAATTCGCACTTCTGACGTTGATTACCAAAATTTTGAAATGAAATCCGTTTATTTAAACAGGAAATACAAAATAAAAAAAAAAATTTGTTAAATATTAAGAGTCATTAAAAAGAGAAAAAAAAAAAAACAAAATGCAAATCAAATTTAAACAAGAACGCGTAACAAATAACCTTCATTTTGCATCTTAAAATTGTATGCGATGAATATTCTTCTATGATCACAGTTATGGAATATAAAATTCAAAAATGTTAAAACAAATGAACTGTTTTCGGTTTAAAATGATTTATTAACACACGCGTGTAAAATAAATTAAAAAAAAAAAACAACAACAAAAATATTTTAAGAAGTCAAAAAGCATAACTGCCCACAAATATCGGTTAAAATGATTGTTTATTTTATTTAGTTTCGGAATTCTTTACAAAACCTTAATAGTTTTATATTAAATATTCGGTTTTTCAAATTGTTCCCACATATTTTATGCAAAAAAAAAAGAAAAAAAAAAAACGTTTTTTTTTTGTCGTTTTACAATAAATTTAAGTGCTCATCTCCTAGAGTTACGGTGTCAAGTTCATACGATTTAAAACGATTTATTTTACAGATTTTTAAATACCAAAAAAAAAATTATAATAAATACTGTTAAAAACTCTTCTATTTTTTATTTATTTCAGTGTATAAAAATCAAATAAATTTTGTTTTCAACTTCGCAAAGAAAAGAAACTTTTAAACAAATGTTTCATCAAAGAAAAAAAAAAATTAACAATAATAGGGGAACCATTTTTGAGTTGCACTCATAAAATAGCTGGAAAACATAAATCTTTTAGAAAGACTTCAAACAAACAACAACAACAACAACAAAACGCAATAAACGTTAAAACTCCAATAAACTGAAATTTCAAGGCCAAACCAAAAAAAAAAAAAAAAAAAAAAAAAAAAAAAAAAAAAAAAATATCGTGTGTGTTTTTGATGTTATTCTTACAAAAACAACGCCAACAACATCGTTTTGTACAAAGACGTATATTAACGTGATGTTGTTGATGATGATTTGTTACGTTGCGTTGTTGAGTTTATTTTTTTTCTTCTTTTGTACATTTGAAATGCATAAACAGTCATGTTCATGTTAATAGCAACTTCTTAATGACTTGATGCATAGTTTCAAGCACTCATTAAAGATGGATTATGGTGGGTTGAATGGACAACGCTCCCAACGCTCAGACGGATTCATTAGCAGGGATATTCGTTCCTTTAGGCCACCATTCAAGTTTCAAGCACTAATTAAAGAAATATAGGCATAGCAATACTGAGACGGGAAATTTCTTTTTCTAGGCCATCAGGTTTTCCGATTTAATTCCTTCAGATCTTAATAGTCGCTAAATAGATGCTGATTTTTTTATCTAACAGCAGTCGTTTGACAAAAACTCGTAGAGTTTCTCAAAAATCTGTCGTTCAGAGTTGACATTAAATTGTAGGTGTGTTGTGCAGCCCTTGCGCTGACCAACTTCTTCCTCGTCACTGGCTTTGGTAGAACTTGGTCAGTACGGGCCACCATGCGTACTCAAGTAAGTCTTCTGATATCCGAGGCTACCACTCCGACCTAACCTAACCTAATGTGTCACGTGAAATTAACACACACAACAAGGATGGTGTAGGAAGCTAATACGTAATCCTGTCTAAAGGATTATAATAATCAATTAAGTTTGTATTGGGAGAGGTAGGTGAGGCTATGTAGTTTGCGTACAATATACGTTGGCTAAAATATCCGCTCTAAAGGCTTAGCGACTAGGCACCTTTTTAGAGGTTGTAACGGAAAGGAAGATTGAAAACTCTCTAATTTTTTAAAATATAACAACCATGATGCTAAACTTGTGCTATTTTTTAGCTCGTTTATATTTTTATTAATAACTATACCTTACAGTATATTGCTTAAGGCATATGTGGTGCCAAAAATAATAAATTTCAATAAAAATCGGCAAAAGGCAACTCATTTTGAATGACTAGTAAAGAAAGAAAGAAAAAAAAACGTTACTTTTCAAAATTATTTTATAAGGTCTCAAGACTATTATGAAATCACCGTAGCTGATCAAACTCGGTGTAAGGCATGTTATTATATTATTTACACGTTCTTCTATGAATACCTACAAGAGATAGTCGAGTAGGGTCAAATCACTGGCCAATCTTTACAGCCAATGTACTGCTCACCAAATTAGGTTTACAGTATCTCATGTTGTTATGACAAGTGCAATCGTCTTGTTGTAAACACATTGTGTACAACTGATGCTGATAGCTGATATACCGCATTAAATGGTGCTTAGTTCAGGATACAGTATCAGTATCAGATTTGAAATTGCCTCTGACTGTTGTTCACAACAAATTCGTCAATTTTGTTTGCTACAATACTCCCTGAACCGATAAACTACTGCAGAAACTAAATCTCCATCTAGCTTTACTTACTTCATTGGTCAGTACAACCCTTTCCAACTTATCTACTCACAATACTTATGTTGTGTTAATTTAATTCATAACTGGCGGAACCTATTCAGTCGACTTTGAACGCCAGATTTTTGAAGAACTTTTCATTGAAATTTGATTTCTTCTTAGAGTTTTTGCCAGAAACCTGTTGAGGGAAAGTCGCCGTAGGAAATATTTTTTTCATATTTCGTATCATTCGAATTGTCCGACTTGGGTTTTGAACCGTGGCCTTACGATTAATAAGTCAATACACTACCTACTAGACTATTCAATTACATTCGAATTTATTTCAAATTGAAAAAGAAAAGAATAAAATGCTTGAGATTTCTGCTTCAAAATATGCAAAATCTTCCATTTTATTTTGGCTATGTAAAGTTGAGTGCATATTTGAGGTTACAAATTAAAAATAAATTTGTTTCACATGGCCAATGTAAAACAGTTTACATAAGGAAAAACTTATTAAAATATTTACTGTAAGTGAGAGTAACTAACTGTTATGTTATCAATCATATGTGGTCATAAAAAAAAAATTAACACTTTTTTGTTATTGTAAATTGAATGTGAAAGTGAAATTTATAATTTGAAAACAAAACAAAACAAACAACAACAGAAAAACCCTTTTATTTATGCAGACATATGTATGTCTACTGTAAATGCATTGTGACTGATTGTTTATTTATATTATAACGTTGAAAATAAACAATCATTGAAGATGTCTTTAAAAACAAAAACAAAAACGTTAAAAATTTATAACTTTTAACATTTTGTTAACAAAAAAAAAAAAGCTAATAAGAAAATAAAATAAAGCAACGAAAATAAATGCAAGAGTCATTGACAGACGGATTTAGCGAGAATAACAAAAACAAAATAGTTGTTTTAAACAAATTTCTAAATGAACCAACGATTACAAAGAGATGTCAAATAACGAACAGCAAATAAAAACAATCTAGGAAAATAACAGTCAATCCCTATCTATACGTGGGTATGTAAAGTTTGAAATAAAAAGAGAAAATTTAAGAGTTTCAGCTGCAAATTTTGAAAGATTACTTTCAACTTAATGGTTGCATAGGATTTGCGATCCATCTGCTCTGTGTCTTCGCTTATGTCAATTAAAACATAATTTCGCTGGAGCCCAATTCCTTATTCCTATATTCATGGGGAAATTAAGGCACAGACTTTTCTTTAGACATGTTGAGGCAATTGAAATTTTTGTTGAACATTTTTAATAAAAGAAGATCTGAGTCATGCATCATCAGACTATCCTTCAATAAGATGAGGTTGGTAATCGGTTTTTTGACAATACCCTGAAGCCTCAGAGTGCACTTAATCCGAACTGGGGTTATATTGAATCCAATAAATGGATTCTGTGACGATAAACTCCTAGTGCAGTCCTAATGCGCCGCAGTTCGCAAAGGTCAAGTTAAGTACATATCAGATGAAGTGCCAAGAGTCCAGTTTAGATTCTAGACAGAGAATTGGTATTGCTGACACCGAAAAGGATCTTAAAACTTGTCAGGCTAAGTCCATTGGGGGAGATATTATATGGCAGGTATGCTCTATAAAGTTATAGGGGAGAACAATGGATCGTATGGTCGCAGTACTTTACGCCTATAATAATAAGCCACGGCAAAAGTTATACTTAATCGGAGTAGCTACACTTACGTGGCCATAAGGCCCATACGCTTTATGATCCTGGAGCGTATACTTACCAGAAGTTACCCAGATCAGCTACATCTTTTTGCAGGCATCTGCTCCATAAACAGTTCATATAATGTAGAATGTGGATTTCGTTCTCTGGATGGCATACGAAACCGATATCTTCATAAGCAAATATCATGCTCACTAAAAATACGGTCTCTTTAAACCAGGTGCCATCCCTTGAGTGTTTGTTTAAAAAAAACGTGAATTCCACTTCATTGTATGGTTTTATGTGAGACTTAGAACGCTTAATCACAACAATTGCAAACCATACACGTGTTTGTATACAACTTTTTAGGAAAGATTCTTTGACATTCATGGGACAACTACAATATCAAATCGGAAACTATTTAAATGCGAATAATTTCCCAAAAATTTTTGTAACCATATGGACAAGCCAATAGCATAGAATGCAAAAGGTATTCGAAGACGATCATGTCCATCAGAAAAGTAAAGACAATGAACTGAAATTGCTTGCTATTTCTTAGCCTACAGCATCGAACAAATTAAATTATCTTGCATTCGATCTGATGTGTATTGAAATAATCTTGTGGAAGAGCGAAGCCGCCAGAGTCTAGTAGGTAGATAGTCTGTTGGCTTATTAGACAGGAAATATAGACGAACTAAATTTTATTTAAGCAAAAATCATTTTGTTCGAGTTCAACAATTATTAGTAAAATATTTTTTAATTAAAAGAAAGTTGTTGTTGTTGCTAAATAAAAAGATAAAAACCAAACTAAAAAATATAAAAAATAATTAACAACAGAAAAAAATAACCAAGTATCTGTCTTAAGTCTTTTGTTTAATTTTTTATTGTTCTTGTGTTTACTGGCGTGTTACTAATCAATGAAACTGTGTTATTAAACAACAACAACACCAACACCAACACCAACAACAACGATATTGCTTATAGAATTTTATCTCTTTTTTTATTTCTTTAAACAATTTCAGCTTGAACTGAAAAAACGAATTATGGATTTAAGAACGCAAACAAGTTCGTCGAGTATCGTGTACAAGCTTATACCGGCTTATGGAAATATTCGCATATTCAATCTTAAAATCTAAATCTTAATTGGTTGTCTTGCAAAAGTGGTCTACCTTCAAAGCCAGTTGACATTCTTGTTTCAGCTATTTTTTCTCAACTTCTCCTTACCTCTGCGGACATTTTTCGTTCTCGTACTCGTTCTATGGATTTTCAAATATTTCTCTTCAGGCACACTTCTGACTAGAACACACCGTAAAAACAATTTCTTATGAAAATATCTTTTTTTTTTCTATGGCCATTGTTTGTTGTGTTGTGTTTTCTTGTAAATATATTGTATTTTTTCTTTTAATTTGTTACATACGTTTTGTTGAAAATGAGTAAATTTGCCAAAAAAAAAAAAAAAAACCAACCTTCTGTTGTTTTTCAAAATAAATTTTGCAGCTTAATTTGTCGTATGACTTACTATACAATTTGACTTTTGTTTTGTTTTTTGGTTTTGTTATTGTTGTAGAGATCTAGATTTTGACAGCTGCAACAGTATGCTTTTTAAGGCATTTAACCAAATTTGTTTAAATGGAAATGTTAATTTATTAAGCTTTGTTATGACAAACTCATGGTAAATAAGGAATTTTGTTTTTGGCATTAATTAGAGCTGCGATGAATAAACTTCAATTGCAATAAAAATACTTCAAATGAATAAATTGAGTTCATGTTAATTAAATTTTTTATTTATACTACGCCCACATATTCATTAACAATACGTCAGAAGGCTATTTTGAGAATTTTACTCATAAATCGCTTCTGCTAACTCAAGCCAAAGATTTCCTATTGGTATTTACATTGAATAGAGATTGAAATTGCCGTAGTCTAGTAGGCAGTGTATTGGCTTATTAGACATTAGGCCACGGTTTGAACCCCCGGTTCAAGCATTTCCAACAAAAAGAAATCTCGGCAGTTTTATGGCAAAAACTTTGAGAGTAAATAAAATTGCCATGAAAAAGTTTCTCAGAAATCTGTCGCTAAACTGTAGCTTTCGCCACTCATGTAGAAAATTAACACACACAACATAAGTGCTGACTGGAAGGTTGTAATGATCAATTGTGTATGTAAGCAGGGATTCAAATCTTCAAGAAATAGATCTTCTTTTACTGGAATATGTACTCAACAGCATCAAGAGTCCATATAGTCTCAGAGGAACCTTTAATCCTCATCCAGTTCTATCATTTCTTCCTGGGCTGAAATATTGGATTCAAATTGCTATATCTTAGTAGTTAATGTGCGGTTTCAAAACGTTAGATAAATTGCCCACCATATTCATCCCTTGATGGATTCCTTTTATTGCCTGAATTTATGAAATGTGGTCGCATTCAATAAGGCTAGCAAATCGTTGAAAAAAATTTTGATTTTCAAACTACGCGTTTGAAAACGCTACTAGGTTTTAACATAAGGTACTCGCAGATTGTTTATAGCTGCCTGAAGGATCTTAATGATAAAGTCAAGTGATATAACATTCATATCATAGAGGTAGCGGAATATAGCGATAGTCCAGGTATTTGGAGAGAGCTAAATTAGATAGGCGTAATGCAACCATCGATCTTTACGGTGAGTTCTTTAATTTGCTCTTTAAGATCTTTAAAGCTTTGCTAGCTAATAATTAAGAATACAAGAACACAAACTTCTGGTATGGGTAGGATAATGCAACACATTTGAGCAATGCTGTGTAGAAAAGAAAAATGTGCTAAAATTCTTAAGGTGCACATTCAGTATGATTTTTAGAGTTATTACCATGAGTCCATGGTGCTGGACTCTTGACAAATGACTCCTGCAAAAGGTGTAGAAATAGCGGCGAAGAGGGAACTCTTTTTTGCCTATTGGGTATATGCCTTGGCATGTGGTATAAAAATGATTTGATAATCTATCGATAATTTACATTAGGCATGTGAATCACTTCATCAGAAGCACCGAATGTTTGAGGAACTGAGTACAATGGATGATTGCGGTATCACAATGGGCCTTATATGGAATAAGTGTGTTTATCTTTATTTCTTGGGTCAACTGATATCTCTACCTATCTACATACTTACTTATTTACAACTATTTAGTCAGGATTACAACCCATATCGTGTGTGTCTTAACTTTATTCACTAGTGGTGGGACCTACAGTTTAATATCAAATCCAAATTATAGCTTTCAGATACTTTTATTTACTCTGAAAGTGTTTGCCAGTGTATTATTTTGTTCGAAATGTCTGAGCTGAAGCTTGAATAAAAGGCTTTCAAGCCAACAACAAGCAAACAAGCCAACATATTAGCTACTAGACTACAGTGAAATTAAATTCACTACAAATGCTCATTCACACTGTTCTCTTTTAGGTTTCTTTCACAACAAAATGTTCCTTGAGCAGAGATTCATTACGAAAAACTTAAAAAGATAATGTTTTTGATGACAACATTCAGTTTGTAAGTATGTCAAGAAAATATTCACCTAATTTCTATGATATTTATTTAGAAAGTTAAATAAAAAACCAAAACAAAACAAAATCATTACTGAGCAACATAATTTTTTTTTTATAAAATTTAAAAATTTTAATTTTTTTTTTTTATTATTTCTTCTTGAGTTCACAGCATATTTGTGGAAATAGCTGTCAAAACTTCACACAATCTTACATCTATTCTGCTATTCAGCTCTGTTAGTGAATTATCACGCTACCACAGACAACAAAAACAAAAAAAAAAAAAAACACCACAAAGACAACAAAAAAAGCAACAAATTTAACACTATTTACCTTAAAGAAGTTAAGTCTTGTAAATAAGTTGAATAAATATTGGATTTAGAATTGCATGCATAACTGAACAAAGACAATATGATTGAATGAATGAATGAAAGGGGCGGATCGGATCGGTTCGGACAGACGGACGGACATACCTTATTCAAATCATGCCATTCTTTATAATTATAACCGACAACAGAGTTTAAATAGACATAAATTGTGTGTGCATGTGTGTGTATTAAGATAAATTTTTTCTTTACGTTTTTTGGTATTTATGATGGCTTCAATTGTAAACAAGAACAATAAAAACAATTGTTTTGAAAATAAATTGTTGAAGAAAAAAGAAAAAGAGAAAATCTTGTATAAGAAATAAATGCAATGAGATGAGAAAAAAAACTTGTTTGAAAAGAGTTGCATAAAGTTGCAACGAATGTTAAATGCGATACAATTTTAGGTCCAGTAGGTAGCGGTGTTGGCTTCAGAAACAAGGTCAGATATCTTAAACAAAATATGGAAACAATATCTCTCTGGCGATTTTTTATCAACAGATTTCTGGCAAAAACTCTCATAATAAAAGAAAGTTGGTTTGTAAAGTTTCTTAAAAATCTGTTGGACCACTTATGGATCAAATTAACACACATAACATAAGTGCTGTAAGAAGCTAGGTCATAATCCTGACTAAAAGGTTGTAATAACTAATTACGTATGTGTATGTGTAAGTATATCAAGAAAAATCTAAGCATTGTTTTAAGAATTTGTCATAATTTTAGTAGATGTTGTTGCCATCATTCGAAACTGAAACTGTTTGTTTCATTTCACAGTCACTTTTTAAATGTTAATGGCTTAAAAATATTTACCGAACTTCTATTTTTTTTTTTTTTTGTATAATAAACGTTTCTTATTAATTAGTTGCTTTTCCTCTCTCTTTGGCTTGTCAATATTAAAACGAACTGAATATACTTTCAACAACGGTTGTAGTGCCATTGTGTGAATACCAAAAACAGAATAAAGCACACACCAAATAAAATCCTATACTAGAACAACAAAAATCGTAAACAAGAACGGAAAACCACAGCACATACACATACACAGATAGACATGACAACAAATATCAAAAGACTTAGACAACAAACGTTTTTTAGCATATAAATATTGGGTGTTTGAAAATGTTCGGTGACAAATTGCTGGTAGCTGGCGTTGTATTAGGCGACAACGTAGCTTATTTCAAAAGGGATATTTTGAGCTTCACTTTTTTTTACCAGATTGTATGAAAATTGCATTATTTGGTGATAGGTGCTCGACATTTAAAAATTATTGAAAATCGTAACATTACCGTCGTATTTAGTTTTTCTCCTATGGAAGAGGTAAGAATACGTCAGAAGTTGCCAATGAAATTCTGAAAGTTGACGAAATAGATGTTTAACTAGAAAAAAAATCAGCGAAATCATTAAAAAAAACCCATGAAATCATGGAAAAAAATTGAGAAAAACAAGGCACATAAGTGCGTGGTAATTGCTAGGCTAGTTGAAAATAGTTTTCAATCATTCAAAGAGCTATATGAGCGAAAATCTCCATGATTAGCTGCCTTACGTATTAAACGTTTAACGTACTGAATATTTAATTGCTGCCTTCACTGCAAAAATGACACGAAAACAAATCGTTTTTAAAGTGAATATTTATTAGAGATCAGAAAAAAAAAAGAAAAAGATTATGGGCAAGGCTACGTGAAGCTTTGCAGAAGTTAGGCAAGCCAGGATTGACAGAAAGCAAGGATATGCTAAGTGATGTTGGAAAAGAAGCGTTAATAATAAGCTTCTAAATTGTGGTCAAAGAAACGATTTTGTTCTCTACTCTCAATAATAAATAAGAATGAAAAAGGCAATTAAGTTCAAATAGTCAGAATAGAAAATATAAAAGGTATTATGTTCCTTCAATGTAACGCCAGAACACACACATCTTTCCTAGATAAGTAGGTAGATTCCAGTGGTAGCTTTTAGTGCTAGCTTCCATACCATAGCCTTGCTTGTATAGCAACTAGTTGACTCGTCAGAAACTGAGTGAACTTATCTGGGACAAATTAACCATACGGTACCTTTAGGGCTCCTTAGTGATGAAAGTCCTGTAGAATGCTTTAGGCTGATGGATTTACCAGATTTGCTCTAAAATTTTCGTTCTGAATGCCATTTATTTGGCTTAACGAAACTCGTTTCCAATCTAAAGAGTGATGTTCTATTATTAATCATATTTGTAGTGGAATTTATTAGACAACCCAATACAAATAGCTAAGATGAGTAAGAGGCCGTATACAAAAATGTATGCAAAAAAATTTTGTTTGTTTGTTTGTATTTTTTTTTTTGTTTTTTTTTTTTAATAAATTTTTGCTTGTGTTGCTTCTTCCATTNGTTGCTTCTTCCATTTGTTTGTTATTTTCAAAGTATTTAAGGCGTTTATATTTGGTTTTGTTTTTAAATCGTTAAGCAAAAATTGATGTTCATAAATGTCAAATAAAAATTAATTTGAAAAAAAAAAAAAAATTCAAAGAATTTTGTTTGAATTTCGGGTGTTGCACTAAAAAATATCAAAAAAAAAAATAAAAAAATAAAATAAAAATTCCTTTAAATATTATGATATCATAAGATCTTAAAAACAAAACAGTTTTTTAAGAAAATTTAATTTATTTATGTAGTCTTAGGTAATTGTAATCAAAGGGTTAATTGCTTAAGATGTTTTCAAATGTAATTTTTTTGAATTACTTTTGAATTGCTTAACAACGTTTTATTCAAATTCAAATTCATATTGAAATTCAAATATTTTGTTGTCAATAAATATGTATTCAAAGTATCTTTATATAATAATTGTATGCTTTTAATAACAAAATTTATATGTTTTTTCTTTGCATGTGTGTGTGTGTGTGTGTGTGTTGACTGCTATTTATTTACCTCATATCACTTTTACTTTCATATGCAACTGGTTTAAAAAAGCGTCAAACGATTAAAAACAAAAACAAAAACAAAAATCCCGCATACAATCGCATGCAGCCATCATTCAGGCATTCATTGATTGTTTTTAGTGTAGAGAGACATACACTTGCATCGTAAGATTGTGTAAAATTGTTGGGTTGCAGTGCAGTTTTCCTTGTCGCTTTAGTCTCGTTCACTGTATTGCCAAAGAGATTGTCAATCAATATTTCAATATTTCTACCCATAAACAATAATTTGTTGAATTAAACGTTTTTCTTTGTTTATTTTATTGAAGTTTTATTATTTTTTTTTTTTTTCATATTAAACTCATATTGTTTTATTGTTTTTAAATTCAAACTTTAACGTCAATGTCAATCATGTTATCATTTGGCTTTTATCTGAGGTGTTTTTAAGACTTTAAAGCCACCACATGTAATAATAATTAATTTATTACAGCCAACATTTGCATTGTTATCACAGGAAATAGATATACTACAGCGTAATGAACTTCAAAATGTAATAAAATTTTAAAATTGTTTTTATACAATAAAAAATGATAAAAAAAATCATATAAAAACGAATATAAAATTTTTTATATGTATTGTTAATGTTTTTAATTTCTATTATTATTATTTATCATTTATTATTTAAAACAGAAAATTACTTCTCTATAGTTATGCGAGTACTGATTTATTTGAATATCATTTGCTTCAGCAGTCAGTTGTTGGTCGTCCATCGTAATGAGAATACATTAACAATTGTCAGCCGACTTGACTCCTCTGCAAGTTTTTGTGAATTTCGTTTGCTTAGATGTTTCCATGTTCCAGTTTTTTTATGCCATTTCGTACCTCAGCCTAAGCTTCAAAAATCAAATTTTCCATTCAAAAGGGAAAGGTACCTTAAGCATGTCAGGGAGGTTTTATTCACAGCCGCAGTAATAAAAACCTATTTCACTAAGATCCTATAACATTTATCTACCACTTTGAGTTAGCATACCTCAACCAAGCTTTTTTTTTTACCAAAATCTGCTTTGGATAAACCTGTGAAATCTTTAAATTCTAAGTGCTCAAAAATCTTTGGTTTTAGGTTTCCAAATGCCAGAAAATTATTTAAAAGTCTTCTCTTGAACAACAACATAAAACACAATAAAATACTATTTAAGGGAGATGAAAAGGTGAGACAAAAAAACTTTTCAGGTTAGAAATGCTAACAGAAGATAACTCCTTAATGGCATTCAATGTCAACCATGTGCTTTTGCGCTAGAGTACCACACGCACAGAATACATTATTTAGGTAAGCACCTATCAAGTATTGTAATAAATTTTCTACTAAGTTAAGTACGCATTCATTGCCCTTGAAGCTATAATGCCTTCCAGTACAGTACTTCCGACTACATGCCCAAGAGCCTTCAGAGCATACTTCTGCAGATTGAAATCAATCTTATGATGACACAATGTCCCGCCAGAGCTTTAGAGCTTGTGATCGCAAACATCTCAGCCCGGAAGATACTACACTTATACGTAATCATATAGTTGTCCGTATGGTAGATATTATGTAATGATCCATCCCTATTCGCAAATATCATCGCTTACAGCTTCTCAAAATCACATACTCTAACTATAAAGACTGCTAATTACGGATTCATGCTTGCCCTTATTCCTAAATCAAGAACCTACAAAATTCAATGTCCGATCCTCTTATGGTTCATTGTTTTCAGTTCTTTAACTATGGAAAGTACTTCTAAAATCATCTCTGACAATGCCTGGTAATCCTAAAGAAACCAATATACACTACTCTACGGAACAACTTCCTCCGATTATGCATTTCCAAATCCTCCCATCATACTCTGCAGTCATACGTAAGAATCGGTGAAACCATCTTTACTCTCTACACTACAATTTCCTACAAATCGTCGTTCTCAAACTGCATGGGCCATACTACAAAGCCGTATAATAGAAAATATATTCAATGGCACAACAGAAATGGATCAATCTATTATAAATAAGATCTGGTATAGCACTCCAATACTTTCGGACTTTATAAAGTGCTGTAAGTATACGTTGGTTTGTAATCTTGGGCCTTGAATCTGTAATTA
>QOCX01000342.1:103088-128207 GCA_005959815.1 Sarcophaga bullata | reverse complement strand
CTGTAGTTGGTACTTTTTTCATTGCATGATACAATTTTTTTTTATTATTTTTTTACCATGCATTTGATTAGTTTATAAATTTTCTAGTATGTGGTATGTACTCATTGCCATTACATGGTACTTTTTTATTTTATCATTTGATTAGAGCTTACTTTCACATTTGGTACGTACTTGTTTCTAAAATTTTCTTTCTTTCACATTTGGTACGTACTTGTTTCCATAATATAGTACTTTTTTTTAACATTATAATCCCATTTTAGTACCTTAGACCTAAAATTAACATTTTGTGGTAAACATTAACTTGTTAACTTCTTTTCACTTGTCACTAACGAGTCCCTTTCAGAAAATTTCATTTGCTAATGGTGTTGTTTCTAATGTTTTTTTTTTTCGTTTTCATTTTAAGCATTACAGATTGAAAGGCTCAAAATTTCCAATTAGATTTGGTATTTTTTTTTCTTCTCATTTCATCTTCTATTCCACTTTGAACAAAAAAAAAAACAACTTTAATTAGATAAAAGAAGAAGAAAACAAAGCTATAGATGAGAAGGTTTTTTTTTTGTTTTGGTGTTACCACATTAATCTTGTATAGATTTGAGCAAGACGGTGAAGCGGCATGTTGGAATTCATAAAATGTTGATGCCTGTGTTACTTAATCATATTCATACAAATGGGGGTCATATTTTACAAAAAAAAAAAAAAAAAAAAAAAAAAACAATACTGAAACAGATAGATAAACACTGTTGTTATTATTGAAAAAAATAAAATCCAAAGGAAAGAAAGAACATTAATGGGCGCGTTTTGTGTGTTGCTTTAAAAGTGTTGAAAAAGAAAGTTTTTTTCGTTTTCGTTTGATTAGAAAACAATTATAATTTATGTTAAGAAAATAATAAAAAAAAAAATTGGTTTTTTTCGAAAATAAAAGCATCAAAAAGAAGGTGAGATAATTATATACGAAAACAAATTTCCATACAAATTTCCGGTCTAGAAATAAATTATAATTACAGCAAAATCGTATTGTACGCATACGTATTAGCTTAAGAAACCAGAAATATTTCTTGTACAGACATGAATATTGGGCCAAAAAAAATCTTTCTTTCTTAAATTTTATTCTTTACAGCCAAGTATTTACATTCAAAAAATTTTAAGCCTTCTTCTGTTCCGTCTAAGCCTACACCCACCCATAGAAAATGATTCAATTAAGTAAACATTTTTATGTTGCGTTTAAAGAGCATACACAAAGGAACATACAATATGTACATACATATGTATAGGTAGTGGTATATAATTTCATAAAATTGTCATAAGCAATATGCAAATAATGTTTGGATTGCAGAAAAAAAAGCGAAAAAATGTGATGCAAATATTCCAAAGATTGTGCAGATGCAGACTTATTTGGAATGTTATTAGGATGGGGCTCCATAGGTTTTGTAAATTGAAAAATTCTTTAAATTTCTACCATTTAAAGCCATATAATGAAATAAGTTTACAAATATTTTGCTTGTAAAATATTCATAAAATTTAAATAATTTTCAAAAAATTTCAATTAAATTCCATGGTTTTACGCTAGACTGTGTTAGAAAAAATATTTTTTTTTTTTAAATTTTCTTAATTAGTATGATACATTATGTTGAAACATAACAACACATGTTCATTTGAATAAATTACGACCAAAAAGGCCACATTTGCAGACAGTTTTATGCGATGAATACACTTTGATGAAGACCGCCGCGGATATCGATAGCAGTTTGACGGAAGTTAATTACGAACTGGTAACAAGGGACCGTTAAATATCGATTTTTTTTTAAATGCAAAATGCAGCAACAAAAGTTTCACTAACGGATTGTTACGGTATTGAAACCCAAAAAAAAAATAAATATTTTTTAATTTTGAATTTTTTTTAGAAGTTTTCTTAATTTTTATTAAAAAAAAAATATTTCGTGACAACTACAGCTTAGCTAAGCCAACTTAACTAACAATTTAGGTCATTATTTAAAGCGAGGGCAAAAAGTTAGAACATATAGAAGCGAATAGCGATCGTGAAGACTGGGTTCTAATACCAATCGTAGATTTTTACTGTCGTCTACAAATGAATTGAAAATAGATAGTGGCACAAAGGGATGGAATTTTTCCATCCAATACCAGTGTGTGTGTAACAATTTTCATAGCTGATCAGATCATTATAAAAAACGTAATCACAGGCACTACAATACATATACACATTGATAGCCAGGCAACAATAAGGAATCTATGAACAGAGTATACGGTTTTCAAAGTGGTACGTAAATGCTATACCACTGCCTGCAGCCTAACATTGAAGAATACAATAACGCGTTGTTGGGTCCATCTAGACAGAGGTTTTGTAGAAAATAAGATCGCTAATAAACTATTACTAGTTTTGTGGAACTACAACCAATTGTTTCACGTCCAAGGAAAGTTTGATGATTAAGGGAATATAAGCTCCGGTCATTGTATTGGACTTAAAGCAGGTAATATGGCTGATTAGTCTCCCCAGTTATAGTAAGAAGATATGCCACATTGGTAAGACATAAGGAAAATTATTGTGGTCTTCATAGCCCACTACTATTTAAAATATCATTTTTTCTACTTTACACACATACAAAAATAATAGAAAATGTTTTCTTTGTGGAGAGTAGCAGAAGGCAAAAGATCATATTCTCATTGAATATGAAAACAAATATTCGAATGCAACCAATTTATTTGGCCTGAGCAGTTATGGCGACTGACCCTTAATTATTATTAACTATTGTTAAGGGCCAGTGGTGATTTCTTCTGGAGACCATGTTTGGTCAACTGTCCATACTGATAAACTCTACAGAAGTTTTTTGGTAAATCCAACATGGCAAATATTGACGAAACAAGGATACTTGTTTTATAAGCGTTGGTTTTAAGTAGATTCATACATACATAATTGGCCATTACAACCCTTTAGTTTTGATAACGGCCTTGCTTCTTACACCACTTATATTGTGTGTGTTAATTTTATACATGAGTGGCGGGACCTACAGTTTTAAAAGTCGACTCCGAATGACAGATTTTTGAGAAACTTTTCGCCGAAGAAATATTTTTTCCCATTTCGTTTTTGATGTCTGATCGGGGATTTGAACCCTGGCCTTTCGTCTAGTAAGCCTACACACTATTTACTAGGCTATGGCGACTTTAAGTACATTCACGACTATACAAAATATAGTCGCCATAGTCTAGTAGGTTACCTATTATCTTTTATTAGACGTGTTGTCTAGCTTTAAACACCAGGTCAGACATTTGGAAAGAAAGTTAAAAAAAATAAATTCTTCGGTGAATTACTTTGAAAAGTCGACTTTTAACTATAGGTCCCATTACATGGGCGGTGTAAGAAGCTTGGCCAATTATGTATATATGTATGTATGTCTGACTGATTTCTGATTTCTTTCTTAGTCGAAAACAATACAGAAAATATGTCACAGGTACAGTAATTTTACAAAAATTATAAAGGCCAATCAGAGCATTTCCCTACAAAATAAAGTAGATCAGAACTGCAAAGCTATTCTAGCACCGTTCATCAGAAATGTTTAGCAGTTTCAAATCTGATGATATCTGTAATTACTTACCTAATTTTTCCGGACTTCTTTTAATTTAAAATGATGCCATTGGCTCTAAGCAGTAGTTACTACTCTGTTTGGCTCAATTTTAAACTTAATCACAATTTTAATCACATATCCGAACGGAATACTACACTTTCGATTAGTTTTATTGGCACACTAGTTTTTAACAGCAATTTTATTGTTCATAGCTTGCATAAGAAACTAGTGAAAAGGGCAACTAATAAATAAAGATGAATGAATGAAATATTTTTTGAAATAAAAGGTCACCTTATTTATTAAAAATCTTGTTGTGTTCCCATTGATTTCATGCACTAATGAGTTCTTATTTCATTTGAATTTATATCACATTAAAAAAAAAGAGTTTTACCATAAACAATTGTGTTAAATTTACTTGAAATAATTGATTAATTATTACCAAATCAAATTTCATTTTCATTGCACTACATACTGACATGAGATATAAATTCACAAATCAATTTCATAAACTTTGGAACTGTGAATGCGTTAGTATAACGCAAAACTAAATTGGAATTTTTTTTCTTTTTTTTAGAAAATCAATTAACGGATTGTAATACATTTTATTTATTTGTAAATCATTTGTTTTGTTTTGTTTTTTTTTTTTTCTTATTTTGTCTTATCTTTTGCAATAAAGTAAATGGTGGGTTTAAAAGATCAATAACAATTAGTTGCGAATAGCAATGTGTTTCAACAACTAATGACGCCTCTCATCAAAACACGAGCAACAACCATTCATTAAGCGGTTCATATTACAATGATGACATAGTCGTTGATTTGAAAATGAATTTTATAACAGCACAGTGTAACTCATAAAAAGAAAAAGGGAATGTTGTTTTGGTAGGTTGCATAAAATAAAACTTACACAAGGCAAGTTTAAACACATGCCATATATGCATGACCTATAACATTAGAAAATAAAAATGCAATCTTTCTAAATAATATTTCTGTTGTCGTTGTTGTTTACAATCAAAATTTTCACTTTCTTAATTGCCTTGCCACTTAGATTTGCCATTTTGCCTCAAAGTTCATGTTTAATGCGTAAATTTTATGTTTTTTTTTTTATTGCCATTAAACGCGACTTAAGTTTAATTCAGTTTTTTTTATTTTATTTTTCTTTAATTTCCATATCAATTGCAAAGAATAATGAACAAACAAATAAAAACAACAAGCTTCGTATATGTGCCAACAACCAGTATTAAAGTACAGTCAAGCACATATTAAAACTTGCTAATGGCTTTCAAGTTCTAAGTTTTCTAAGACAAGTTATAATGAAGCAAAAAAAAAAAATCAAATCTTTAAACTAAAAATACAAAAAATAAGCAGAGAGAGAAAAAAAATATGTATGTTTGTGTTGTTGTTGCATTTATTACCACCATAAATTAACTTTGAACTTCAATAATTACAATATGACCGTAAAAAACTACGTGTGTAGTTAATAAAAACAAGTTTTTTTTTTTTTTTTTTTTTTTTTTTTTTTTTAAGATTCTCTTAACGGCACAATATTTTTTTTAATATTTCACAATTTGTTTTAATTTTATTTCTTTTTAAACAAATGGCCTTGTGTTGTGTAATCTCAGCGTAGTTTTGTGGAGGTGTAAAAAAAATATTCAAAGTGTTTAACAGGACTCTTCTATTTATTGATAAAAACGGTTGATTATGTTTTAAAATAATAAAAACTTTAACAATTTGTAAATTAAGTTTATAATAAAATTATTTATATTTTTTAGTATTACTTTTAAAGTGGAAAAATTTTTTTTTTTTTTTAAAAAATCTGGCTTGGTTTATCAAAAGAGACAATTCGGCTTTGTAATGGCAAAAATTGTTACTTTAGATAACTTATAAATAGTCCATCAGAAAATATTTTTTTGATTGACAGCCTTCTGTCGTTTGCGAATTTTTATGTATTGTGTAGAAAGGCATGAGCACTTAGGTATTGAATTTTGACACAAAGGAAACTGTCGCCTTGTAGTCTTTGTGGAGGTGTTAAAAGAAATATTCAAAGTGTTTAACAGACTCTGCTATTTATTGAATAAAAACGGTTATTATGTTTTAAAATAATAAAATTTAACAATTATTGTTAAATTAAGTTTATAATAAAATTATTTTATATTTTTTTAGTATTACTTTAAAGTGGAAAAATTTTTTTTTTTTTTATAAAAAATCTGGGCTTGGTTATCAAAAGAGATCTTGGCTTGTATGCAAAAAATGTTTACTTTAGATAAACTTATAAATTAGTCATCGAAAAATATTTTTTATGTTGACACGCCTTCTGTCGTTTTGCGAATTTTTATGTATTGTGTAGAAAGGCATGAGCACTTTAGGTATTCGAGTTTGACAAAAGGAAACTGTCGCCTATTTAAATAGTTCACAAATTGTAAGAGCAAATCTATTCAAAATTTCTTTATAATCAAATCTATTTGCTTAAATGCAGCCGTTTTGCTTAAACTACTGCATCTAGTATTTCGTTAAAGATTTCGTATCATAAAATTTAAAGAAAAGAAAGTGTGTGTGTCTGAAAGACCTATGTGCACCACTGCAAGTGGAATATATCATCGTTCAAATGACTGCATTGACTCCTCTAGGTGGAGGACATCCGAAATGTCCAATTTTCCATGACTCTAGTGCATAAATCAGGCTGTATTCAATCGATGGCATAAGTTATCTTGGCTTTCAGAAACGATGTCGTTTACGGCTTAATGTAATACAATTGGGGCTAACACACAAGAAATCTAAATTACACGATCTTGGTGGCCAATTTACATTTGTAATCATCCAACTATAAAGTCTGACGTTGACAATAATGCTTGGTTTACGTTGTTCTCTAAAAACATCCATCGAAGATCGACAGCTAAAATCATACACAAAGATGACTTTTTGGGATGCATTTGACGTTCTTGGATCTCATTTGGATAGAATCGTTCTAATTCGATAATTTGTTTGTTCACGCACTCATTCATCCAGAAATGGGCCTAATCACTGAAGATGATTTTCGATGAAAGTTAATTGCCCAAACGCATTCCAGCAAAACAAATCGTTGTTTATTTGTCCTACAATGGTATTTAGCAAAACAAACTGAATAAATGACAACTTATTTCACAGACATACCTGGTCGTTATCAATAGCAAAAGTTCGAAAGTCCCGGTTGGAATAATTTTGATGGAAATTTAATCTCTGCTAGATTTTAGCATCTCGCTTTGAAAGGCAATCATTATTTTAATTGCTGCACAGTTTAATTTTTTTTTTTGTAAAATTAAGCAATCGTTTGTAAAAAACGAACATTTTTTAAATTACCAGAAAAAATATTGAAAAAAAAAGTCAAAAAATTATTTTGTTTAAGGAATTTTAATTTAAAACGATTATTTATTTACTTTTAATAACAGTAATAAAATCAACAAAATTATTAAAACAAAACAAAAAAAAATTAAATAAACGCCTTTAAGCTCGTGTAATTATTTCATAAAAACAATTTTTTGAATTTTCATATTTATTGTGTAAATACCATATGCATTGCTTAAGGTCTGTTATTTTGATTTACGATAAATTTAAAACTTAAATTTAAACGTATACTCTGTTTAATCTATTAATTTAATTAATGACTAATTTTACTGAAAATAAATTTTTTTTTGTATAATTATTGTGGCGACCCCATTTCGTTCCAAGCCAAAACTTCATTTAAGACACATGATGACTCAAGTTTTCTTGTTTTTTTTTTTTCTTTGCGAATATTGCGAGAGTTTTGTTAAATCCAGGCAAACATTTCATTGCACAAATTCTTGTTTTCATTTAAAACCAATTAACGATCTAGTGTTAATAACTTATTTGTTACTGTTGCTGTTACTGTTGCTCTTAATGTTTCGTTTCTTTTGCTTAATTTTGTAGTGTTTACCGTAAAAGCCTTTTACCTTATTGTAACGGGGATAACGGGTCTTTTTTTAACTTAATTATGGCAATTTTTCATAATATTTGTGAATTGTTAATATAACACGCGTAATAGAAATACGTTGTGAAAGCTAGGGTATTACAGGGCATGATAATGCAAAAATTTTTATTTGTTTTCATACGAACAAGGTAGTTGGTTATTTATAAAAGCGTGTATTACACTACCATGCTGGTTTTCCTAACTTCAATATCTTCTTGGTTAGATATGCCGCATATTTTATGTTTTGGATTCCCAGCTAGAAAATAAAATGTTCGTTGGCTAGATTGATTGTTTTAGAATTATCCAGATTAACATTAACCATTCAACTCTGTTAAAGAGCAGTAAATGGTTTATTAAAGGCTCTTGTTTTATTATTATTGTTCCTGAGATTTCATTAATTTAATTAAGGAGCCTTATACTTCTTATAAGGTTGAAATTTATGATCTTAAACGTTGCATGCCTTCGATGGGTTCCTTGGGGGAGAATAAACTCATTGGCAAACGTCATAACTATGCTACTAGAACAAGGACCATAGGCCTTAAGAACATATATTGCAAATCACTTGATCCTCGAACAGATGATAATTTGGATCCATCTGGATAATACCATTTCTGTTTGACTTTTATCTATGTGTGCTCGACCAACTTGCATTTTAGTTCGTTAGCACTTCTGTCAGTACAACAGAAATGTAGAACTAAGCTGATTTTAGTTCCTCTAAATAGTTTAAGATCCTTCTCATTTACAATAAGGCATTTGGAGTTGTTTTTATAAGCCTTTGATAAGCCTTAGGATGTTTTCTGCTTTTACATTCTATTATGTTTAGTGCTTGAAGGTTGTCAAAAACCTTTTTGAGGTCTTAACGACCTCAACGAAACCAAATACAGAATTGAATTTTTCTCTACCAATTGCTGTATAAGCAGTCTCATACTACCAACATGGCAACGTTCTGTGTGTGAAAAAGTAAATCAAATTTGTTCATCCACTTTATTCATCAAACGTAAGTCGTGTTCATTTTGCATGGTTATGGGTATTTTGTACAATTTTAGAAAAATTTTCAAATTTATTTCATCTTGCTTTAGTTAATTAAATTTAAAGTAAAATTTTTATAATGCTTTCGAACTTTAATTGCATGAGACAAAGCTGCCTTACTAAGATAATTTCACTAACAGTTAACAGTCATAAAATGTTGGCCTATTTATACTGCCACGTTGTTAATAAATTATAATAAAATTATTATTAAAATTGAAATAGAAATTAAAATTAAGTTGCTTATAAAGAAACAATGGAAAAAGACGTTTCCATTTCATTAAATATTTCTCATAATAATAAAAGAAATCTTGCAATATATTTCGATTATTCAGGCTATGCTAACGTTTATGTTTATGCTAACGTTTGTAGCTTAAGTCTTTTGTCTTAATTTTAATCGAGTTGTTGGTGTCTTAAGTCCATTTTTTTTAAATTTCGTTTAATCGAAATGACTTAAGACGTGTTTGAAGTGTTTGAAGGAGGTTTTGTTTTAGTTGGTGTTGTTAAGCCTATTAAATTTTTTTAATTTTTTTCAGGTTTGTGTCTTAAGTCTTTTGAATTTTGATAGAAAATATACACAAAAAATTAACATTTTTTTTCGTGATTTTTTTTTGTTTTTTTAATTCTAAAAACAATAATAAAAAGGAGATTATTTTTTTTTAATGATAAAATGTTATTTCCTGAATATTTTTTTATACATTTTTTTTATTTTTTTATAATTTTCTTTTATTTTTTTTTATTTATTTATTTGCATCTTATTATGATTTCCCTCTTAAATGCTGTTTGATGTTGTGGTTTACTGACTACTTTTACGCTCGAATACATTTTTAAAGTAATAAAAAAATGTTATTTTTTCTAATACATACATATGTATACAGATATACAGATATACCCTGAGCCATCGAACAAGTTGTTACTTTAGCTGTAGAGATGACATTACTACCGGTGGTGGCATGTTGATGATATTAAAAGAAAGAAAAACAAAATGTCTATATGACCCTCTAAAGAAAGAAAGAAGGAAAAAATACCCCATACTTCTTGTAGTTATTTTAACCTGTTTCTCTTTTGTTTTTGTTTTTTTTTTCTTGCCATTTCTTGTTTATGTAGTAAAAGCAATCAAATGACTTTCTTAGTAAGACAACGTATATAAAAAAAATTAAAAAAAAAAAACAAAAACAAAAACAAAAAACGTAAACAAAAATCAGTGAAATGAAAAGCCAGTAAAATGGAAACTAAACTCGTTTATATTTATTTCCAGGTCTTATTTTAAATAAATGAAAATAAAATATTCATGTAGTATGTATGTATGCATGTATGTATGTATGCATATACATATATATACATATCTATACTTGTATAATACAGAAAATAGTAAATAAAAGTGTCATTACATCAATACAAGTATTAAGTGCCAGGAAATTTTTAATGAATGAACGAACATTCAATATGCAGAACAATCGTAACGAAACGTTAATAATTTTTTTTCTTCTTTTTTTTCTTAGTTTTGTTTAGATTTGCAATAAAACCATAACAATTTTATCTTTCTTATTATGGTTGTATTATTTACCAAAAAATATAAGATGAGAAAAGAAAAACTTTCTCTGTTTTTAAAGAATTTGTGTTTTAAGTTCAAACAACTTTAGAGCACAACCGTAAATCTAATCTTTAAAGTAGTTTCACTTGTTTTTTTGGCTGTTTTTTGACAGCTTTTTTTTTTTTTTGCCAAACTTATAATTAAGACAAGTTGTTAAATGTTGTTTAAACAAATTAAGAAAACACAAAAAAAGAATAATTCTTAAATTAAATTTCTGCATATTAATGTCAGGGTTGTTTAGTAGCGCTGACTAATAACAAAACAAGCAAACCAGCAAAAAACAAAAAACAAAAAAAAAATTAAAAACAAGAATAAAAACTTGAATGTTATTTAAAAGAAATATTTTAAGGCCATTTAATGTGTTATTCTTGTTTATATGTTTATAACGTTTTCATTAAAAAAAATACTTTTATTGGCTATAATAAGACTTTCTATTAAAGCAACTGTGATGATATTTTTGCTAAAGGGAATGATTTTAAAATAAAACTTCCGACGGCAGAACAAAACACAAAAGAAAATCTTTTGTTATCGATAAAGTTCTTCTTCTTCTGATGATGCTAAAGCAATTAAATGTTTATTTCATCCTCTATTAAATTAAATTTAAATAAAAATAGGGGATAATAATAGTTTCTATCCAAAAATTTGGTCATAACATCCCCATTATTTAAATAAGAACAATTTTTAACAACCATGAACTCACCGTAGTCTAGTTGGCAGTATGTTGGCTTATTAGACAAAACTCTGTAGTTCTTCGGAGACTTCCTCTTAGCAGTCAGCTGACAGAAATGCTGAAACTAAATAAAATCGCGATGAAAACTTTCTCAAATATAAAATTAATAAATAAAAATATAAATAAAAATAGATCTTGCCCCTTATGAATAAAATTAAGACACACAACATGTAGGCATGCAAACCTTAGATTGGCAATTTTAATTAAAGGATTGTAATGTTTAAAACTCAAGCTTCTTAAAGTATTTCCCTGAATGTTTTCCAAATCATGCGGATTTTAAAGCAAAACACAAGCTTCTTAAAGTATTCCCACGAATGTTTTCCAATTTATTTTTTAATTGTTCACATGTCATGATCTTTATGTGTGACTAAAACTCTTAATGGCCTGCCATTCTGCGAGTTTTAGAGATTAGGATTCGCATTCCATTAGAGCCTCTTGTTTATTATACTTTCTAAAATTTTTTTTTAGGGCCAGAATTGTAGCAGAAAGATAACAAACTTCACTAAATACCCATAAATAATAAGATAGTAAACAGTAAGATTAATTGCTCATCAAATTGGCCTTTCAATCCTTAGATTAATGGGCTGTTTAATCTCTTTACGATATCTTGCTTCATTAAGCAAAATATTGCGATCTTTAACGTTCAATAATTACACCGGCAAAGAGAATACGCCAAACAGTGTAACTTTCAGTATGAATTGTTGAAATTGTTGACAATTCTGTTTGGGGGTCGTAACTTCTGGGCCAAAAATGAACTCCATGACTGTGATTAATTTTTTTATATAGAAAAACCTTTGTCCTGCAATAAGAATTTTGTTAGAAAAAAATTCAATTCAATGATTTGAAAGTCTTTGTGCCTTATTCGGCACTTTTAACATTGTCACATGTCACGAATATTTTTTTCATACATTGACAAAAATTTATTTCAAATATTTGACACTGTTTTTAACACAACTTTCAATGCAATAAACTATTGTTTAAGCAATCATTAGGACATAAAAAGTCAATTACAGTTTTAATGCGTTATAAAAATGAATTTCATGACATACAAAGTAGCTCATAAGTTTGCCAAAAAAGTTGCATGAAAGGTTAACTTTTAATTTTTTTCTTTTTTTAATTATTTTTGTCATTGTATTTAAAATTAAAATTCTTGTATGGTTTTAATATTATTTTTAGCAATTATTTAATTTTTGGCAAACAAAAAAAAATGGAGTATAAAACTGTGATTCATAAACTGCCATGCATTACGTTTACAAAACACGATTATTTTCTTATATTTTATTATACCAAACTGAAATAAAAGAAACCATTTAAAGAGTGATAAATGATTGGCAGTCAGACTGCACCTAAGCAAAAGTGACCTTAAAAGTACAACAACAATAAAATTGCGTTACTTTTTTTTTCTATTTTTATAAAATAAATAATAAAAGTAATAAACCACAAGCTTAAGGGAAAAACAAAAACAAAAACAAAAAAAAAGAAAAAATTAAATTAAAATTTTGTATTGCCATTCATTTGTATAATATTGGCAAGGTTTTCTAAAAACCATGGGGAATTTCACGAATAAATCATAATAAAAGAATTTTTTTTTTTTTTTTTTTTTTTTTCATAATTTTCTTTTTCTTATACTACGCATGATTCATTGTGATTACGTAAAAGGATTTTGCATAGAAATACTAATTTTTTATGCTTCAATATGCACAGTCTTAGGAAATTCCAATTTTATTTCCAATTTTATTTCCAATTTTTTTTCATTAATTTTCAAACTTGCTTTTATAGAATATGACAGACAGGCTTTCGTAAATTATTTCAAATTATTTAATCACAATTTTTTTTTTTTTTTTTTAATTTAAAATATTTTTATTATTCATTAAGTTTCTGCTTGAGAAGAACTTAGATTTGTTTTGTTGTTGTTATTATTATTGTTGGCCAACATTATATTGTATTTTTAGCCGCCTTTTCATGCTATTGTTGCTGTTATTCCACACATATTGAATTTATTTGGTTTATTATTTTCATGCCATTATATAAATATGTGCAGTGGTGCGTTAATACAACAAAATATAATTGCATTTCATTTCTTGGCTTTACCAGTCTAGACCATAACACATTTTAGACTAGGTTATTAGTATTACAAAAAATTTTTGTTTCTAATTTTTTTTTCCAATTTTTTTTTTTCTTTTTTTCTTTCGTTTGATTTATTATGTTATTAGTTTAAATAACTGCATAATTTATTAAAAAAAAAAAAAAAAAATAAATTTTTTTCTTGTTTGTAATAATTATCAACATTTCTGTTATGAATATAATAATAAAGCGTATAAATTTTTTTAATTTAAACAAAAATAAATAAAAAAAACTCTAATTTGATTTTAATAAGACTTAAAAAAATTTTGAATGAAGTTCATTTTAAATAATTTAATAATTTTTTATAAAAAAAGAAGAAAAAATATTTTCTTTAAAGACCATTTAAATCATAATAAATTGCTTAAATTTTTTAATTTAATTGATTGACAATTCGTAATATGCTGTAGACTTCCATAATTGAACACTACAACTTTTTAGTCAGGATACACCTAGCTTTTACACCACCCACATGTTGGTGTATTTTAATTTTATCCATGGCACCTACTGCTTACAAAGTCGTCACTTCGAGCTTAAGTTTTCCAGAAGACTGTGAGAAGGTGAAGAAATATTTATAGCTGCCTGGCGATGTTCATCTTCCGTCTGGCATCTTCTAACAAGTAATTTACTTACTTACTTAATTTATGATTACAGCTAACTGTCAGGATTACAATTTAGCTTTCCACACCACCCACATGTTAGTGTATTTTATTTTTATCCATGGCATCTACTGCTTAAAGTCGCCGTTCGAGCCAAGGGAATTTGAAAAAATTCATGATATCAAAGGTTTTCAGAAGACGGTTCGAGATCTCTGCAAAATATTTTGTTTAATTTCCTTTTATTCGAGATATGTTAGCCAGGGGTTCAACCACTGGCTCTCGTTTAATAAGACTACACTGTGCTGAAATTTAACTTTCCTGCACCCTCAATTCATTATGTTTTATATGATGAAATCAAATTCATTCTGTACAGTTAAGATGCTCAAAAAAAGGGAGTAAAAGTCTCAATGTTGGAGTATTTTCATTTTATCCACGCCACCTACTACTAAAAGTCGTCTTCGAGCAACGGATTAAAAAAATTTCATGGCATTTTTTTTTAGATTTCGTTCTATTCGAGATATTTAAGCCAGGGGTTGAACCACGGGCTCTTGTTTAATAAAACTCACTACCTATTAGACTATACTGTGCTGAAATTTAACTTTGCTGCAACCATAATTCATTATGTTTTATATGATGAAATCAAATTCATTCTGTACAGTAAAGATGCTCAAAAAAAAGGAGTAAAATTCTCAAATTCACGGGATATGCTGTTCGTGTAATACAACAGAGATTAGTTGTAATTTTTTTACTACAGCTGCCTGGAAATGTTCATTTTCTGTTTGTACATCTTCTAAAAGTAATTTACTTACTTACTTATTTAATTGGTCATTACAACCTAACAGACAGGATTACAATATAGCTTCTCACACCATTTATGTTGTGTGTTTTAATTTTATAGATCATTGGCGGAACTTACAGTTTAAAGTCGACTTTAGCATGGCAATTTTATTTACTCTCAGAGTTTTTGTCAGAAATCTGCTTAAAAGGCAGATTGTTGGAGTTGTCTGATCTGGTTTTTGAAACATGGCCTCACGTCTAATAAGCCAACACACTATGGCCACTACATGTTACTGTTGATTTATTCTAGATATTCTTGGCACTTCTATCTTTTGTGGTCTTTCTATGTTATTGTAATGTGGTTCTTACTTGTCCCTATTCTCGTAAATTGTTTGATGTTTTTTTTTTGTTATTGTAATTCCTTGTAATTGTTGATTTGTAATTGTTTGTTTTTCTTGTTGTTTCTCCAGAATACACAGTGTTTGTCGCGCAAAGAGTACACTTGACTTCAGCAGATTTTCGAACATGAAATAATTTCGTATTTAGTTAACTACGGGATCTTTTTTAAGAGCTTTCTATGTTCATATTTAAATAACAAAGAAAACGTATGTGAAATAGCATCGGAATTTTTTTTTTCTCTGGTTAGAACATATCCGATATACTCAATTTTCCAAGAATCCGGCATATAAAATCACACTGAATTTGAACGCTAATATGTGTTACGTTGACTTTGAGCAACATTGTCATTTGTGGCTTATTCCCATACACCTGCGAATTAAGAAAACCCTTTAAAAAGAAGTCTAATGGGCTTCAATAGCACGATCTGGGTGGCCAGTTCACATCACCTCCTTGTGATATAACCATACCCTCAAATTTCTCGAGAAGAATATCGAATGTGCCATAAGCTGTAAGATGGTAAAAACAAAACAAAAAATGCAAATTCTTTTATTTTTATTTTTTTTTGTTTTGTTTCCTTCATTAGTTATGCTGTAATTTTACACTTTTAGGTGCTTCATGCCCAAAATCCAAAAGGCAAACTTTAATAGTTTCCTAAGAATTTTGTTGGCATTGTTGCATCTTTTCTATTCTTTATTTTATGTTTGAGTCTAAGAAAGAAAAAAACAAAACAAAATATAAAGTTTTGATGGCGTACTTTAAGACAGCAAAAAAGAGAAAAAAGAATCATATGCAATGTAACGAACGAGAGTTGCAAAGAAAGTTGAAAAAAAAGATCAAAAACCAGTTTTTATAGTGCATAAATATGTGATACAGAAATCCGTTGTAGATCCAAAATAAAATATAATCCGTTTAATATTCTAAACGATGTTCTGAAATCGTCCTTGTGCTTAATGATCGCCTTATTAGGTTTTCTTCATTCTCCTCTATTTGTAAACGATCTGCTTACGAAGTTCAAATACTGCGGAAGACATAAAATTGATTATCACGATTGTTTCAAATTAAAAATATAAAAAAAACTTCACTTTCTCGTCAAATAATCTGTTCTGGAGCTTGCTGATCCACTCGAGAGGATAACATCAGCTAAGAACATCCGGAAGTTCAGCCATTGTAGAACTCAATGAGTAAAGTTTCTCATCACTACAGCCGATATAATAGCCAACATTGCGATTCATGGTAATGAGTTATGAACGGTCGTCCTTATACGCTACAAATATTTGCCAAACACTGTCTTGATTGTAGCCGAAGTGGTCGTAGCTTTACTAGACGTTAGACTGTGGTTCAAACCCCAGATTAGACAACTCGAACAAAACGAAATGTGAAAAAAAAGTATTTCTTTAGCGACTTACTTTCAGCAAAACTTTGAAAATCTATCGTTCAAAGTTGACTTTCAACTGTAGGTACCATTACTTATGGATGAAATTAATACACAATATGATGGTGAGAGAAGCAAAGTTGTAAACCTGACTAAAGGGTTGTGAGGACCAGTTAAGTAAGTATTGCTTGTATAGTAAACACCATCTTAAATGAAAGCTGGAATTGAACTGTCACTCATGAAGGTTAAACTTAGTTAAAGTAAAAAACGATCGGGCATGCCTGACGAAAACAAATCTCGATTTCGAATTTCTTATGGTAGCAACAGGAAGAGAAAAAGCCAAACCAATAAATTTTGAATAAAGTTGAAGGTAAGAAGGCAGAAGATAAACATGTTTAGGACATAATCGATGAGAAATCTGTTATGTAATCCTCTTGGTTTGAGGCCATTTTGGTATAATTAATATAGCACTCGCATTTGAAATGCTGCCCCTATAAAATCATGCAAAAGACCTCAAAACTTTTCTTATTTTTGTTGTTTTTATGTTTCTGGCTACAAAATGTTGTACCCTACAATTTAACACAATAGAATTTAAATACGAAGACCCTTGTTAGAAAACTTCTGCAAATATTTTAGAAAGAATTTTGAATTTCTTTTAAATTTTTCTAAAATTGAAAATATTGAAGCAGACTGATTAAGGTGCACTTTAGTTCGTTTTGAACTTTCGAAATTTATCTGCATAGAATGACCATGTTTTTAACATTTAGTCACAGTAATTTTTTTCTTTTGTTTGTTTGGGTCTGTTAACCTTTTTTTTTTTTTGTAGTAGAGAATGGCTTTCTTGGCTTTTGGGTTCATTCTGTTTATGTTTCTGTTGATGTTTCTTTTCTTTACTTTTTTTCTTTTGCATTTTTTTGTTTTGTTTTGTTGTTATTTTTTGCCAAAAGGTATAAAAAAAGAAAGATGCAATACATATAGTGTTTGTTGCTGTTTCTTTTTGAGCTTTAAGACGAGTTTAGTCTGGCAGAGTAGCACAAAATGTGTAATACAAACTGTATGTGTTCTGCGTTTTCTTCTCCTTTAGGCCATTAAAGTTAAAAACCCCTTCCTTTATTGCATTTAAGTAAGGGTTACTGACATGAACCTTGAATAACAAAAACAAAAAAAAAAACTTTAAAAGACTCCAGCCAAACAGACAAACAATTTGAAATGCGTTTAAGGCAGCATATTTTTTTCTTCTCTTTGCTTTTTTTCTCTTTTCCTTTTAGTGTTTGTATTTGTAGGAAAGTAAATATTGTGGGTTTGTTTCTTCTGTTTTTTTTTTGTTTTGTTTTTGTTATTTTTATTTTTTCTAAACAAATTGTCTGGTTTTCTTAATGTTAAAACAGCTGCTTTTTTTTCTTGTTGTTTTGTGCTTTAAATTTCAAAATATTGTAATTGTTTTAATATTTTATTTAAACATTGAACTGTTTTATGACTACAAAGTTCAGTTTTTAATTTGAATTGCTTTTAAACTTCTAAGATCATATGACAGTCACACATCTATCCAAGCTTTTTTCTACTTTTTTTTAATTAAATTTTATTACCAGTTAACCATGAACGCCAGCACATGTTTGCTTTAATGCTGGTTTTATTTATTGAAAATATATTTTTCAAATAAAAATATTTAAAGTTTTGTTGTTAAAACTCTTACAAATATTGATAGATGGCAGCATTACTCTGAACAAATCTTAACTAATTAGTGTTTCATTATAACAAGCACTACATGATGAAGGTCATATTTGGTTTTAAATTGTTTTAACAATTAAAATAAAATATAAATTAGATCACACATGCTCTTCAATTTCAATAAGCATTTTGTTTAAACTAATAAAAAAAAAAAAAAAAATCCAATATTCTGCTTTCCCTTATTTTAACATCATTTGAAACAAAAGACTTAAGACACAAACTTTTTTCTATACTTTTGTAATTTTTTTTTGCATTTTCTTTTTAATTGCCATTAAATTGTAAGATTAGCAGTTCTTTTCCCTTTTTTGGTAAACAGATTTGTATTTAAAATTTAATTGAACTCACTAAACCACTGGTATTTGGCTTAAGTGTACAAATATGGCTAGAGTGTATGCACAAGTAAGACACAGTGTCTGTCTTATGGTATATCTTTAGTTTTATTCGTTTTAATCACACTATAATACTTTCAAAAACCACCAAAAATAATTATTGAAACCCTTCTTTGGAATCTGTTTAAATAATTTTTTGTCAAAAAGTTTTGATTTCTAAAGGGATATTTCAAAGAAATACCTTAAAATTAGAAAAAAGAAAAAGAAAAAAGTTTTTGAATTTTCCATATATTTTTTTCTATTTTGGCGTGGTATAAAATCGTTATTTCTTTGCCTTGTAAAATAAAAATTTATTTATGCTCCTGCACTCCTATTATCCTTGTTGTGAAGCTAGTTTTCTGATTCTGAATGATACGAAGCCCTCATAACACATAAGAGCATCCAATACATACTATTCCATATTTACTTAAGTAGGACGTTGGTTAGAACCATCTCTGTTGACGACAAACACTTTCAGTGTATGATTACCAACTTCCTTTGGCCTGATTTGGATGATCTGACAATGGCATGTGGTTTTAACAGGACGTTTCTACGTGTCACTCAGCTCATGTAATTTTGGATATTCTGCGCGACTGATTCGAGGGCATAGTCGTTTCATCTGGAGGTGATGAATCATGCGGTTTAATTCGAGTTTAGACATTTCGTATGCACTTCACGAAAACAAGATGTAGCAGATATTTGACCGATGTTCCACATATAATGGCATCCATTTACAATGGTCGACCACATATCCTATAAATAGGTTCTGGAGCAGTTGGTAACTGACCCAAAACTATCGAATTTGGAATGATACCAATCCACATGAAATCTAAGAGCTTTCATTGCAAGCCGAAAATATCACTATTTGGTGGGAAAGTTGCTCTGGTAGAGCCATCAGTCATATATCTTTCAGAGCAACGTTGACAGCACATTCTTGTGAGCACAATAGGACGGAGGTTGATTACTAAATTCTTTAACTTAAGTAAGATGATGGGGGACTCTCTTGTAGGTTTTATAGAGTCCTGGGTATCAGTTGAAATGTAAAAAAGTCATAAGGATTGCATGCTATTTATTTAAAACAAAATAATAAAACGAGGAATAAAATTGTATTCTAAAGGATAGTGTAGCCATCGTTTAATAAACTGCCATCAGCTTAAACTAAACATCATTTGAATTAGTTAATCTATTTCTAACGATTGAATTGCACATATAGTAGCCTGATTATACATAACTATGTGGTGATTGTTGCTGAAACATTGTCAAATATTCCTAACTAACACTAAGGACATCAGGACATGCCATTTAAGTTTTAAACACAATTTCTAAGAAAACTTAATTAAAAACCTTACTGAGCTTTTAACACATTGATTTTAATTATTTATTTAAAATCAATACAAAGCTGGGTTACATAATTTCTAAACTGTGTTCAACTAGAGAATCCAAACAAATAAACAAAAATCATGATTTCATGAAATCACTGTTGATTTCAAAAAATAGACAAACAAGAAAAAGAAGAAGAAAATAAGACGTCAGCACTAAAAATTCAAAAACAGAAATTAAATAATTTAACAAAATAACAACCTACATATGTACGTATAATGAAACAGCAACTTCATTATCCATAAACTGAATGAATAAAATTTAATTAAAAATACAGAGGAGGAGAGATTGAAAGAGGCACCATAATAACGTATGCATGTGCCTGTATGTATGTGTGTTTGACATTTAATGATTCATAGACTTGTTAACTCGATTATGTTTGAACAAAAATTTTAAATGGAATTTCACAAAAACAGTAAACACGTGTTGATTGGCGATCATAAAACAAAAACCGCTTAAATTCTTGTTTAAGAAATTCTTAATAATATTGTCTTTGTATCTGTTTAGATTCAGTTCAATAATGAATTTCCGTTAAAATAGTGTAGTTAACACGTTTTCTAAACATCCGTTTGAGTTTTATTTTTCCTTATTGGTAACTACAGCTTTTAAACGTTATTTACTGTGCTTTTCTTTTACATTTTATTTCTGTACTTTTGTGCTTCTTTTTCTCTATTCGTACTTTAATACTGACATTAAATAATATATTTTCTATTTACCACACTCTCTATTCATAAGAAAACGTGCCTCGCTTAATGATGGGTTGGTTGGTTCTGTAATATTATAGCCACACTTATGTTGTGTTCTGCATATTTATGCCCGTTTGTTTGGTTGCCTTCATAACAACGAAAATAAAAAATAAAAGAAAAGTAAAATGAATAAAAAAAGAAACTTAAAACAAGGATTTTAACAATTCTTTGAAGTTTATTTTTATTTAAAAATAAAAAAAAGAAACTTTAGACATGCAAAACAAAAGACTTAGGCAACAAACTTGGCGTCTAATAAACAAAGTATTTCATACTTTATTGCTTTGTGTGAAAATGGTGATTGTAGCCCCATATCAGTTTAATTTACAATCTGAAACTTAAATCAATTAAATAATTTTAAATAAAATTAAACAAAATTAAACAAATTAAACAAAAGACTTAAGAAACATACTTAGATTATAGTTCACAAAACAATATTTTCATTTTCATTCTTCTTAAACTGTCTTGAAAGCACATTCACTGCCACTGCTGAAAAGAAAAGGACACAATCAAAGAATATTTTTCTATGCTAAAAAGACATACACAACCTTCTCACTTCTTTTGATAAAAACATGTGCTGTATTATTGACAAAATTTCTCTTGCCTTTTAAAACTTTTGCAATAAAAGACTTCACAGTTTTGCTAGATGTTCATAAGACCTAGAAAATAGGGTCTGGTAATGGTATGGGAGACCCTAAAGCTGGCTCACAGGCTTTCACATGAATGCAGCAGCGAAGTTGGTTTGTAAAAAGCTCTCGCTTGATAATAGATAATAGAATATGAATACGATATGCCTTGATGACATTAACTAGGAGCTTGATCAGTTTAAGTCTACAGACTGCTAAAATCCGTACAAGGCTCATAAACAGCTTAGTACTAATCTATGCTCCGTAATAATGTGATATTGAAAGTAGTGAGTAGCAGAAAAGGTGGCAAGAGACGGCGTGAAGAAATGCATCGATCTGGACCAGTGAGATTGACAATAGATTGGACACTTTATAGCGGAATAGGCTTAGGGATTGAAGACTGTCCCGGTTAATATGACAATTCTATTACGAAATGGATATTAATCCTGGATAGGAAATCTTTAGAACTTTGATAGTTGTTTAGATATTGTACACTAAGGGCAAGCATCAGTTTGAAGGATATAGCAAGAGGATTTGTGCATAGTTTCTGACACGCAATAAAGTAAAGGACTATGATACTTAGCCGAAGTTTTTTTAAAAATCTGGGGTAGTTCTCTACTGTTCGGATTTTTGTTCTAAAGAGTATCAAATCGGGCATAAGTTGAGTGTTTCTATACTTCTTCTCCGACTGTATATCTTATCTCTGTCATTGTTTACCTTTGCTTTTATTTTAAGCTGCCAAAGTCTTTATTATTTACAGGGACCTACAAATCCTTTATTTGCATTTTCACAAACCTCTTTTTGTAATCAGATAATCAGTTGTTTCTCCATTTTCTTCTGATATTTTCAGTTGTTTTTTGTTGAAAAAAAAAATGAATTTGAATTATTCTCTGAAGCAATACTTGATTGTTGATTTATTTTTAAAAACAAAAACTATTTTTTTTTTTTTGAATAAAATTAAACTTAATACATGCTCAATTAATCAATTTACTTAAACACAATAAAAGATATTGCTTAGGATATATACAAAAATTTTTTAGTACTCCATCCTTATTCTACAAGTTATGATTTCATTAGATTGTGTTAATGACATAATAACTCTCCATATGCGCTATTACTTTATAAATTCTTTTTTTCTTTTTGCAAAATATTATTCCTCTAATATAATAACGGTTAATTGTTTATTTCTTAAGGGTGTTTGATAATTTATTGAGTATTTTAAAAGGCTTTATTATGATGACATGTTTTTTTTTTTCCTTCTTTCTTTCTTTCTTTTAATCGTTTTCTTTCGTTTCAGCTTTTATTTATCATTTTAATTTTCGCTATTATTTATGTCGCACAATGATTGCCATTTATGGCTTAAAATAACAGTACGTGGGCTGTTATTATTGCTTAAATGAAATATAAAACGGCAATAAAAAAAAATTAAGTTATTATTACAGGTTATTGACTTGATAATAAAAGAAATATGCTTTTAAACTGAACTGTTATTGAATTACATTGTTTAGTATTGGAAATGTTATTAAGAAGAAAAGAAACAAAAATGGAGACAAAACTAACAAAAGACTTAAGCAACAAACTTTAATTAGTTCATAATAATTTTCAACTGTTTGTAATCAAAGAAACTTTATTGTTTTATATTTAATAACAGAATTGTTTAAATATTTAATAGCTTAAAACACATACATTTTCAAAGCAGCTTCTATCCACGTACATTAGATAAATATCAACATGAAATTCTTGTAGACAGTAGACAGTAGAGCTAAATATTTTGTAACCAATTTAAGCTTCACTAAAAAATATATGAACAAAACATAGCCAAAATGAAGGAAGATTTTCTGGATTACGTGAGCCATGTTTGTTTTTCTGATTCTAAACCAAACACGTATTTAGAAATCATTAATACTTTACTGAAGATGTGTTACATTTAAAGAGTTTTCATATGGAAACAGTTTTATAAACATGCCACATTAAACATTCACATTATTTGGCATATTTTTTATTAACACATCCACACATGATAGAAATAAAATTCGAACACAATTCAAATCAATAAGTAGAAGCGGAGGAAATAAAAACAATAAAGTTTATTACAGAATCTCCAAATCTCTGTTCAACACCCAAATAAATAAATTCAACAATTTGAGCATGTATTAATGCCTCTTTTAATATAACATAACATAATTGAGCATTACAACACTTCAGTCAGCACTACGACCTAGTTTCTCAGTCAGAGACCTAGTTTCTCAGTCTCAGCGTCAGAAGTTACAGTTTAAAGTCGACTTCGAATGACAGATTTTTTGAGAATCTTTTTCATGGCAATTTTATTTTACTCTCAACTTACTAACTACTATACTACGGCAACTTGAATTTTATTTTATTTATTTAAAGTGTATGTGGGAGGTAGTGTAACAATGCCTAAAGTATTATAATGGTTGTAATGTAATTAAGTTACGGTGTCTGCATACAACACAATTTTCATAAACTGTTCGTATTAATTGCTACATGTGACTCTAGGTAAAAAAAAGGCAAAGGCAATTGAGAAGTATTATGAAAATAATCTTTTTGACACATTCAGGCATGTCATCAAGAATGAAGAATTTTAACAGGAACTGAGTTTAGAAGATTTACATGTTAAATAGGTATGGCTTATGCAATAAGGAAATCTGGAAAAAACTTAAAAAATCTTTTAAAACTTATTAAAGACCTATTAAAGCGTTTTTCAGCAATTGAACTTAAACAATATTTTCTTTAATTTAAATAAAGTTTAAGTTTAAAATATTTCTACCATTTACTATTGGCATAAGGCATGCTTACATTTTTTCCTGGGCACTCCTTAATTAGCCTCTACAGATTTTTATAAATTTTTTGAAAAAAAGTTTTTCGTTTTTTCCCAGTTTTGTTTTCTTCAATTCTACAATCTTCTACTGAGCATATCTAAGCTTATTAGGAACTTCTTCAAAATTCCTAAGAAAATGGTTTAACAAAAGCAAAAACAAAAGCATTCTCATTTAATGTAAACAAACGCTTTTCTTCATCATATGTTCTTAAAGATTCTCAGGCCTGTTTTATGAGTGTTTTTCTCAAAAAAAAAAAAAAAAAAAAAAAAAAAAAAAAAAAATTTGTTTTTGTTAGCCAATGGTAATTAATCTTTTGATTTCTTAGAATCTTATAAAGATTCCATGCAAACACATATTTTTGGAACATGAGTTTTGTGTGCCTTTTACTTTATTTCAAGGATATTTAAATTTCTGTGTGTGTGTGTGTGTGTGTTTGAAGTGGAATCTTTTTGAAGATTTCATTTTATTTTATAAAAAAATGTCATTTTATTTTGATGAATGCTTTGAAGTTATGATTTGTGTCTTTCGGTTATCAATGAATATTAAGTGGCATGTCCTTTAAAAGTATATACAAGCATCGAAAATTATATATATTCACTTAGAAAACGTTTTGAATACGTTCCTATAAACAAAAATAAAATAAAAACAAATATTTTTGTGATTAATATTGATTGATTGCAGTTGCCTCAAAAAAGAGCAGCATATGTGTACGTATGTCAAAATGGAATTTCATTATTGAAATAAAAATCTTCCATAGATTTATGGGAGTTCAAACCTCAGCTCGGACAAATTTTGCAGCAGTCTTCCATTTCTGAAATCTGCAGTAAAAAGTTGCCGTTAAAATTGTTTATTGGTTCCGTACACAACATGGGTGATGTGAGAAGATAGGTTGTAATCCTAACTAAAGGGAAAATCTTTTAATCTTTGTGGTTGTGAAAACTAAAAAAAAAAATTATGTTCAAAACTAAAAGAAATAATTTTGTAAAGCGATACAAGAATGTCTGGCATTCATATTTTCATGATTTTTTTCATGTAAATGTTATCTACGACTAGACCGCAATTTTGGCGCACTTTTTTCTAAAACTTTCTGTTGGTATCTCACCAGTAATGTAATAGGACTGGAATTGTCAATGGCTTGTGTATTTAAAAGAGAAAATTCCCAGAGAAAATTCTTCAGTAAGATTCAGTTTGTCTTGCCACCATGCTATAGCAACCACATGCCCACTAAGTTCTAGTCTTTCATTATAGTCAGAAAACGGTAGCCTTAACGTGATCTC
>QOCX01000342.1:6939-92409 GCA_005959815.1 Sarcophaga bullata | reverse complement strand
TTTATTATGAAAACCCGGTTGCAAAAATTACGAAAAATAAAATAAAAAGTGGAACAAAAAAGCCGCATTTTATTTGAACAATATGAGGCAGGCAGTTACAAATAATAAAATGGAATAAAAAAGAAGAAAAGTAAAAACTTAAATAAAATAGAAGCAGGCCAATGAAATCTTTATGGAAACAAAAAAAAACTTTGCAAACACTTGCATTTAAAAGTTGAAATCAAATCAGACGAGCATATGAAATAAAAGCAGCAAGACAGACAAAACTAAATAGACAAACAAACAAAATGGAAATAAAAAGCAAATATTAACCATAATATAAAGCATAACTTATAACAATAACAACTATAAACAAAAAGCTTTTTTCTTTATACAAAGAAAAAATGCATTCACTTTTTGTTTTTGTTTTCTTTTTCGTTTTAATATAGGATTACAGCAATTTTATTTTTTTTTTTTTTAAACGATTAAATACGAAATAAATTAAAAAAAATTTATTTCTTATTTGCAATTAATTAGAATCTAATTTATTTAAATTAATTAATTAAAATAATAACAAACATCTCCTGGTATTTATGACTTATGAGTAATGAAGCTATAAACAAAAGACTTAAGGCACATGCTGGCATTAACAACCAGTTTTCGAGGCAAAGGCTTCATTGAATTCACCAGTCAGTCACTCAGTTAGTTGATAATTTTCTAATTAATTATAATACTTTTGAATAGAAAATACGGAAATATACAAGGAAAACAATTAAATTTTAGGAAATAAAAAATAAAAAATAAAACAAAAAACAAAACAAAAAAACAAAACAAATACCGGCTTCTAGTGCATAAATTTGTGTAAAATAAAACAGGTTTATTTATAACGGGTCTTTCATTAAGCATTTCCTATGTTTAAATTTAAATAAAACGAAATGTGTGTGTGTGTGTTTGTATGTGTGTGATATCATTGAAATTAGTTTGAAAGGTCTATTGATGCCACACGTCGTTGAAATGTTTGTTACAACTTTTCAAAACGTTTGATCTTCCATGACAGAATTTGGCCATTCTTTAGTCAGGATCACATCCTAACTTCTCACATCACTTATGTTGTGTGTGTTAATTTTATACATGAGTGGCGGGACCTACAGTTTAAAGTCAACTCCTAATGACAGATTTTTGAGAAACTTTTCATGGCAATTTTATTTACTCTCAGAGAGTTTTTGCCAGAAATCTACTGAGAGAGGAAGCAGCCGAAGAAATATTTTTTCATATTTCGTTTTTGATGTCTGACCGGAAATTCGAACCCTGGCCTATCGTCTAATAAGCCAACGCACTGCCTACTACCAACTACAGTGACTTCGAATTTGACCAATGCCATCAGTTATATTGTCTTTGAGAACCGTTGTGGTTTGTGGAACTTAAGAAAACTCCACAGGGAAATGTCTAAGGGGATCAAATCGCATGATCTCTGTATTCGGTTCACATAAACTTCAAATGAGATGACTATGCCCTCAAATCGCTCCAATGAACTGCATCAACTGCATGGTATGTAGAGCTCTAATTCAGACCAAATGAAGTTGGTAATCATTGATCTAAAATGCTCGCTGCTGAATGTAATAGCTTGGCCAACTCGAGTCCAAAATCCACACCGAATAGTGACTTTTTCGTTATAAATTGAACGGTCTTGAATCTCCTATGAATCTCCTATTGCTACTGATTCGTTAATGTTGTTTGTTAACGGCCATTTCTCATCGATGAAAATTATACTCAGCGAGGAACGAACAACAATTTTATTATTTACAAATGTTGTGTAATTCAATATGCGTTCATGGTGCTTTGGCAAAACGGACTAAATGAATGACAACCAATTGGAAACACTACGGCAACGTAGTTATCTCATTGGACGTGAGGCCACACTTCAAATCCCAGATCAGACAAAACGAAAAATGAAAGAATTTTCTTTGTCGAATTCTCCTCAGCAGATTTCTGCCAAAAACTCTGAATTTAAATAAAATTGTCATGAAAAGTTTCTCAAAAATCTGCTGGTTGGTGCTAACATTCATGTATAAAATTAACACACACACAACCTATGTAATTGGTATGGGAAGCTAGGTTGGAATCTTGACTGAAGGTTTTTAAGGCTTTTATGTATGTTTGGCAGATGTAGTATCAAGATGGTAGTTACCATCTAATAAAGTTCGGAAGTCCCTGGTGGAAAATCTGTTTTTATTTGTACAATAAACGAATAGAGTTTATCGAAAAAAAATTACTTTTTTTTTTTCAATAGTTTCAAACGACATAGAAATGTCAAGCTATGTTCTGTATAATCTTAGCAATTATTTCAAAATGATACGCAATTATTTTCTATTAAAAATAGACTGACTGTACAACATTTTCAAATACAACATTTGAAACATTACATTTGTTAGATGACAACTTAATCCTACTAAAAGATTAGGGTTTGAAGTTTAAAGGTTTTTCTCATGATATTGTTTGTGTTTGTGTATCTCATGGATGGCTTAAAACGCAAAAAGAAGGCATATTTTAAGTGATAGAGTTTGAAAAGTATAAAAAGTACAGATGGTTTACAAAAGTAAATAAAATATAAAATTGAAGGCCTTTTTATGTAAATTTTTCTAATGACGTGACTGTCTTACTAATGTCAACTGCTGTAAGTAGAGAGAAAAGGTTAGCTGATAACGTTTGTACTTGAATTCAGCAAAAAGTATTTTCCCATCAGCGAAGAGTGCTTCCATTTCCACTGGCTAACTGATTTTGTCCAGGAAGTTCCACACTAATCACGAGTCAATCTCATAAAAGTTAAGTGCTCGAATTGTGGCCTGACTATTATGCTAAATTGGCCTTTTCTACATAAAAACTAACGCTTAAAAGATGCCAGCTTATTTTCGTTATGATCTTTGGTTTTTTTCTCTTAATTGTTCATTACAACCTTGTATTGAAGATTACAACCTAGTTTCCTACACCACCCATGTTGTGTTTTATTTTTATCCATGAGTGGAGGAACCTAGAATTTTACGTCGACTTCGAACCACAGATTTAAGAGACTTTTCATGACAATTTTATTAACTTTCACTGTTTTTATTTCGTTATTTATTTCGTTTTGTTCGAGATGTCTGAAGAGGAGTTTGAACCACTAGTTCTTGTATAATAACCCAACACACTACCCACCAGAATCAGTCCAATGACTTTTTGACTTTGATTTTCGTACAGCAGTATGCGAAAGTATGCCTGGTTGGCTCATACGTATGTCTGTTGATATTCAATAGTAATTGACAAATGCAATCGATTGTGATGAAAAAAAAATTTTTTTTTTTTAAATATTTTTGAAATTAATTCAAGTATGTTGCTTAAGTCTTTTGTCTATGACTCAATAGACAATATCAATACAATTTATTTGTATTACAAAACTATGCATCAAACGATAGTTAACGTTTATTTCTAATGAATAAATAACAATAAAATGTAATTAACCTTTTTAGTTTTCTAACTAATTATTGTTGAATGTTAAAAAATAATAAAAAAAATTATAAAAAAAATTGCAAACTAATGGCTTTAAAATGAGCTTGAGACGCCAATCTAAAGCCACTAAGCAATTATTTTATAAATTAAGCCAATACCAGTTTACTTTTTGGAGATTGCCAACATTATCTAGACGAATTAAGAAAGTCTAGATTTTTTGTCTTCTCAGTTATATTTCTTTCTCTTTTTTTTTTTTTTTTTATTTAGAAGATAAAAGTATGAATAATGTTTGCTAAAGAAACGGTGTATAGAATGGCTGAATAAAGTTTTATGCTCTGAATATTTTCATTTGATTTGAATCAATTTGGAAATTCGAAGGAAAAAAAAAGAAAAAAGAAAATTTCTTTCTAAGAATTTTTCATATTCTTTCTTGATTATGCTTAAATTACAAATACAATTTCATTCAAAACAAAACAAACAAAAAAAACAAAAACAAAAACAAAAATTGATTTTATTTTGATATCTTTGTTGTTGTTGTTGTTATTTTAGAATGGCGAAAATATGGAACGCGGTTGTGATGAACGTTGTACATGTAATCGTGGCGAATGGATTTGTTCGCCTCGTTGCATGGGTAAAACCTTTAAACGTGGCTCAATGCAAATGACATTCGACAATGAACACACAAATTGTCGTGAAATTGCTGTAGAAGATGATGAGTGCTGTGCCATAATGGAATGTGCCACAGCCGAAGAGGTATTCATACCCACACAATCAACAGCCGAATCAATGAATGGTAAGTGTCACCCCAAAATAGTCTAAAAATTATTGCCTATGTTAGTATGAGGCAGAGTATATACACAATACAGTATAGTTTAAGCGAGTTATGTGTTATGAAACGAAACTAACAAATACAGTGAATATCAACAGCAATTTCCTTTAGGTAACATTCATTACGTTATACTAAATTGGCTGTTTCAAATATCGTATCATATCGTATTGTATCATATCGTATCGTATCGTATCGTACATTTTCTAGATCATATTTAGCTTTTATATTCACTAGCTTCTCTTGTTATGCAGTTTCTTTTTGTTTTTGTTTTTTTTTTTTGCATTATTTGTACGTATCAAATGTTTAATATCGTTTTTAATTTCATTTCATATTCATTGAAAACAAAAACACAAACAAAACCCAAATAAATTCAAACAAACAAACGAAATCAAATCCAAAATCCCAACAAATTATCACACAAAACAAAACAAAACAAAAAAACAAAAACAAAACAGCTTCCACACATAAGACACGCATTGATTGCCATTATAATGGCGGTATTTATAAATTCCGTGAACGTTTGGAAATTGGCTGTGAAGAGATTTGCCATTGCGATGAGGGTGGCATAATGAATTGCCGGCCCAGATGTCCCGAGCGTAATCATACCCGTCTGGATAAGTGTGTATTTGTTAAGGATCCTAAAGATGTTTGTTGCCAGCTAGAGTTGTGTGATGTTACTTTAGATGATCACGAACAGACACCATCACCACCAACGGCTCATAATTCTATTGGCGATGAAGCAGGCTATGGTTTCCAAGAGGGTCGTGATGTTGATGGTGCCGCCACAGATGCTATATGCGAATATAAGGGTGAAATGTATGCGGATGGCAAGCAATTCCATGATGGCTGTGAACAATTGTGCATATGTACACGTGAAGGTGTACATTGTGCTAAACTCCAGTGTCCCTCTTCGTTTGGTTTGGATGTTTTGAATCCGCACTGTCTAAAATGGGAACCAGAACCGGCTGATTTTAAGCCCATAGCACCCAATTGTTGTCCCGATAGCATGCGCTGTGTAGACAATGGCACTTGTATCTATCGTGGCCAGGAATTTGAAAATTGGTCTCAAATACCCACTAATGTCACAGGTAAGCCACAAAACACTTAAAACACTCACTAACCCCCATACATTATGGCCAAGAATACCAATTAAACCTCGTTTCTAAATTCTTACACATTGAACACATTATATTTTGCTGGATTTTTGGCAAAATGATTAGGTTGTGAACAGCATTGTTATTGTGAAAATGGCAAAGTTGAATGCCGTCCAGCATGTCCGCCTGTTTTGGCTCTACCACCTGCCGATTTGGGCTGTCATATATCACAGGCCCGTTTAGTGCCCATACCCGATGATGAATGTTGTAAACATTGGTCCTGTACCAACTTTGAAAACACTGGACCCTACAATGGCCAGGACAATGATAGTAAGCAGTCTCAGGAGGAGGATCAAGGATCATCTGAAGAGCATACCGGTCACAATGGTAAATATTATGATAATGTGTTACGTGTACTTAACGCTCTCTATTTTACGTTGCATGTTTCCAAAGTGCTTCAAATTTGTTGTTATTGTTCATTTTTTTTCTTTCTTTATTTATGTGTGCGTGCAAAAAGAATGCAAAATAATGCCAATATTTTAAAACACTAATATGGGTCCAGTAGGTTAAACGCCAGCTTAGTTATGCTTTTGGTTGTAGTAGACTATAAGGAATCAAGGTTAAATAAGAAGCTTTCCAGGACACTTTAAAATTATTTTAGCATTTAAATTTATAAGTCCTTGTAAGGCATTTAAGAGGTTTATTCAACAAATTAAGGCGACTTTTTATCGTTCTAGAAGTTGTCATTCGCATGTCATTTAACGTAATCCTTTCTAGAAATACAAAAATAAGCCGCGAGTGATGGAAATCATCGGCTTTTAACCATAGCGGTACACTAGTACTATTGACAAGCATTTTTCATTTAAGTCTTGTTAGCTATCGGACGTGATTTTAGGGAAAAATGGAAAAAAGTACATTTCGCGCAAAAATTCGCCGCGTGTAATTCTTTTTTTTTTAATTCTAGTGAAGTGGCTTTGAAGATACGGATTTGCCTACTCAAATGAAGTCGTCTCACAAACAAATAAATTTTGATGATCTCGTCATATTTTAGATTTTGAATTTTGAAACTCACAGAATTGTTGACAAAGCCTTGTAATGCAACATTTTTCTCAATTCTTCAGAATCACTTCCGGTAACCACTTGTGCTATAGCACTGAGCTTTTTCATGTACCTTTTGCAATTACGATTGAAACATCATTTGTTAATGACTTTAACCAGATACTCCTTAGTGATGGAAAGACCTTGTGGTGATCTTGCAATGCCCTTTTCATTTGCCTTACTTTGAGAAGCAAACAGATGTCACAAATTATTTTCACCATCTTCTTATTATTATTACTTTGTCTTAACTCCGCTTCATTAAACAAGTTCAGTTCAAATAAGAAAGTCACTAGCAAGTTCTGGAATGATATGGTTGCCATCTGTCTTTTCCTAGAAACAGAACTTTCTACGAAAATGTATTCGGCGCTTAACACTAAGCACAGTGATCAGAAATCATTGATCATTGAGTGCCACACACTTTTTCAAGAGATAGTGCTGCATGAGCCGCCTATGCTGCTGAGGCGTTAATATTATCCTTAGTCGGGATTTAGAGGGCTTTCTAGAATGATAAAATTCAAAATCGGGTTTCGTCGGGGTTCGTGAGTTTGTTATCAAGCACTGTGGTGGCTGATGCATCACAGCTTGGTACAAAACTTTGAAAAAAAAAAAACGATTTTAGTTGATTGGATTAAGTTTCTGTGTCATAACTTATATATTCCCGATTCCTTATTATTATGGTTATTTTTAATACGTCCAAACCGATGTTAGTAAACGATTTTTTAACAGGGCAGTATAGATTCAAGGTACATTTGTTCAGAATAGAAATTGTCTCGAATCCATAATGTGATTTTGTTGACGATTAGAATGAATCATCAGAATACAGATTTGGAATCTGTGAGAATTGTATTGAGAAATGTAGGTACACCTTAGTTACGAAATTAGACAAGACAATTGAATACGCCTCATTATGACCACAACCTAAAATAAATTTAATTTTATAATAAATTTGTAACCCTAGAGTCGCTATAGGCCATAAGAAACTAACTGGTGCTTGCCTCTGTATGCATGAGACCCATATTCTTTCGCTCTCTTCTCAGCAAATAAAAAAAAAAATCTTTCCACTTCAGTCGAATGTTTTTCATAAAATTTTTCTATTTCTTTAATCATTGAATTGCATTGCAAATTTTAAAAACAGCATCATGCATCATTAAACATAAAAGTCAACTAAATTTCATAAAAATTTTCTTTTAAAATTCTATTCTATCAACTTCAATGCATTTGTCATCACTTGGAGAGCAAACCGTTTTGCTTTTTAGGTGGCGATACATTTTTTTTTTAATCTTTTATAATAATAACGGCATTTATTTATTTGTTTTATTTTTTTAAATCATTTTTTATATTTGCGCACTCACCCCACTCTTAAAAATCAAAAAATTCAAATAAAAAAAAATTAAAAAATGTTTCATTAAAAATTCCGTTTCAAAATAAAAATTTAAACTTTGAAATGCATTTGTAAATACCGATAATTAAACAAAAAAAAAACTAAAAACGCTTAAATCATCTTAAAAAAAAAATTATCAACCAAAAAAATGCAGCTTCATCAACACCACAGCCGCATATAAAAGAAGTCCACAATGTGGTCACAAACAAGGAGGGTGATAAAAAATCCGAGATTGCTTTCTATCCCACCCAGGATGGTAAGGCACCTAAAGGCGGTGTGGCTCCCTACAGTTTTGACTATAAACTGGATAAACCGGATAAACCGGAAAAACACGAGAAACCCGATAAACATGACAAGCATATCAAAAAGCCCGTAATTAAGCCCCAACAAAACGATGTTAAATATGATGTTCATGAGCCTCAGGATGAGGATATACCTTTACATCATGCTGGCCTAGGACCCGGCTTTGTGCCTGTACAATTAGGCGGTGCATCACCCTATGATAGTGTCAATTACAATCAAAATCTAGCACCTCAACATCCTGGTTCACAAGGGCCTTATGGTCCTTTCTATCATAATGATGCCTTTAATCCTTACGAACCGTATGATCTTAATCCGAATGGTATACCACAGGGTAAGCCGCCAACACCTACTAGTCAATCGGATTTGTTTAATATTATAGGAGCTGCTGGACCAGGTGGCAAACCGGCTCAAGTTAATTTACCCCACCATGTACGCATCGAACATATACTGCAGCATTTGCAACAGAACAACAACAACAACAACAACAATCACAATCAGCATGTTAATCAAGGTGACTATGTAGCTTTGCAGCCGTATGGTCATGGTAATTTAAGTGGCGCTGGAAATCATCCGCCAGGCTTAGCTCACCATGGTCAATATGTGCCAGTAGTGCATAGTGGCCTACCACCGCCACCACCACCACATGGTATTGCAATTGTTGATGGCCAGGCGGTGCCATATGGCGGTTATCCGATTATACCAGGCGTAGGACCAGTTGCTACTCATCTTACCGCCAATCAATTGTCCTCAACAACGACATCGAATGGTTTAGTCACCCAATCAACAGAACATGCTGCAACAAGTGCATCAAAACCCAAAAAAACAGGTTGATTCTTTAAACCCTCATTTATCATTACATTCTAGCAGAGCACATGTGGGGAGAAATTGGTAAAAAAAAAAAAGAAAAATGTTAAATAAATCCGTTGTTACTAAATGCCTCAGGTATTTATGTATAAGGTGTAGTAAAAAAGAAATCTATTATGTGGATATGAAATTGAATTTTTAAATTTAGAATGTATAGCCACTTATGGAAGAGGGTAAAACATTGTAGTCATGGTTTTCGAATTAAAAAAAAATCAAATCAAATATTTCATCCAGAAAGCCTCCAGATTCCTCCAGAAGAACATCAACTACTATGAACACTATAGGGTCGGGAGATGTTCCTGCTAAGCTGGAATTTTCACCAGCAAAATTATTCCCTATGGACAGAAATAGGAGATAGTCGCTGAACTATATGATGAATGGTTAAAAGCCTACAAAACTAACTGCCATGCAACAACATGAAAGGATATTCTTTCTAAAACCCGAATGTTGTACATCCTATATCGGGTCTATACTTAATGCTGTATCAGGAGTGCTATTCAATGCTCCTTTTATATCCAAAAAAAAATGCAAATTTACATTCCTTGTTGCCAAAAGACTTCTGAATATAGTCCAATATCGTTCACAAGAATTGCTATATTAGACGCGTACCCGAGTTTCAAACCCCAGATGGAATACCTCGAACAAAATGAAAAAAAAAATATTTCTTTTAGCAGTCTTCTGGCAAAAACTCTGAAAGGAAATAAAAGTACCATGAAAAGTTTCTCAAATATCAGTCGTTCGGAGACGATGCTAAACTGTAGGTCCAGTCATGTATAAAATTTACACACACAACATGGGTGGTGTAAGAATCTAGGTTTAAGTCCTGGCTAAAGGATGATAATAACGAAGATTTGCCTTTCCGTAATAAATGTTGCTTAGGATGTTATTATGGAGGAAATTTAAGCTTCTTAATTTTATAAACTCGAAAACAATGGCGGAACTTTTCACCCTCTCTGGAGTTTAAACTAGGAATTCTCTTCTACTAGATGAAATCAGCTGCTTATGACCAAAAATAATTGATTTGGAAGCATAATTGAATTCTTTTTACTACACCCTATATATAGACTGAATTCTGGAATTGTTTTCAAATAATATTCGTTTATGCAATTGGGAAACTGCAGATTTATTTAAAAAAAAAAAAAAATTTTTTACCAAAATCGCCCACAGTGCCACACTACTGCTGCCGATCAGTATTTCAAGTTTAATTTAAGACAAGCAAGAATTAATTAAAAAAATTTAAAAAGGAAATTGTTGACGTTTATGAATTGAAATCGTATTCAATATTGTTTTGAAATTAAACTTGAAAATTGTTTCCAGTAGAAGAAGCACAACCATTTTTCTCATGTTAACATAACTCTACTGACATAACTTTTCGAAATTTTTCTATCACATGTCACATATCACATACTATCTACATTGGTTATGGATTCATTTTCTCATATCAATCATACCTATCTACACATACATACATATATACTTGTATTAACAAAATTGTAAATAATATATTACACGCTCGAATATTCATTTAAATTTTTATAAAAAAATTTCTCATAAATTTTGTGAATATTTTGTAGAGCCCTGTATAGGCTAATCCCTAAACAATATCTAGAATATTTAAATAATTTTTCTTTGTTGTTGTATAAAAAAGAAGAAAAGCTTTTAAAATTATATTGTGTATGGAGAAATATTTAAATTGTTTATTTTTTCTTTAAAACTAGCCTTCAGTAATTTACAACCTGATATAGAAGTGCATACGTTGGAAGCTATTGATCCTAGAACAGTGCGCATTGTGTTTACCGTACCCCAAGTGTATGTTAATTTACATGGTCGCGTTGAGTTACGTTATAGCAATGGACCCAGTAATGATACCTCGAAATGGGATCAGCAAATATTTGCTCCACCTGAAGACTTGATAGCCACTTCACAAATGGAATTCGATTTGCCTGGCCTGGAATCGAATTCGTTGTATAAAATCAAAATCACTTTAATTTTAAGAGACTTGAACTCTCAACCAACAAGCTCTGTGTACACCGTTAAGACTCCTCCCGAGAGAACTATAACACCACCACCACCAATTTCCGATTATAGACCCGATTTCCAAGATGTCTTCAAGAATGTCGAAGATCCCGAATTGAATGTCAGTGAAACCAATTCAACGTGGTTACATTTGACCTGGAAGAAATTATCGGATGAACAAATGGATTACGTAGATGGCATACAATTAAGATATAAGGAATTGACTGGCATGATTTATTCTTCCACACCTTTAGTACACCGTTCTTTAACCTCCTATACCATTGAGAATCTACAACCCGATACCGGTTATGAAATTGGTTTATACTACATACCCTTCCCCGGTCATGGTGCTGAATTGAGAGCTGGTCATATGATTAAAGTGCGTACAAGTTCAAAGGTGGATGTATATGCCTTCGATGTTATGGTAAATGTTACTAAGATTAAGGCCCAAAGTGTTGAGGTTTCATGGAATGGTGTACCATATCCCGAAGACAAATATGTTAATATCTACCGAGCTATCTATCAAAGTGATTCGGGCAAAGAGGATTCCAGCGTATTTAAGGTGGCCAAGAGAGATAGTACCACTGGTACTTTGATAATGGATTTGAAACCCGGCACCAAATATCGTTTATGGCTAGAGATGTACATGACCAATGGCAAGATTAAAAAGAGTAATGTTGTGAACTTTATAACTAAACCAGGCGGTAATGCTGTACCTGGTAAAACTGGTAAGTTAATTCAATTTTGCAATTTTGTTATCGATTTGTTGCCTTTCGATAATTAATGTTTCTAACATAATCTATTTCTAAAAGTTGTTAATGCTTACGAAAGGATGCAAGACTTTTTTGGAAATCTTGGTAAATAGCGATCACAATCAAAATTTAGTTTTTTATGATTTATTTGACACTAGTTGAGATGAAGACGGGTTTCTTTCTTAAACTTTTTGCTTCTGGGCTAAGGAAACCCTATTTAAATGAAGTTCTATCTTGACGATTTGTATTGTAGCTGGATGTCTTCAAGAATCGGAAACACAAAAACGAAAAAAATGGAATCGAAAAATGAAAAGCATGCGTGTTAGTCTGATAACAATCTTATGAACAGTAACAGTTTCTAACATCCAACTTCTCATACCACACATGTTGTGTCTCTTGTTTTTACACACGAATCTCACGGGTTCTATAGCTTATCGATGACTTTGAATGACAGATTAAATTACTTTCAGAGAATTACCCAAGAAGAGAACGCCGTAGGAAATTTTCTTTTTTCGGGGTTTTCATCTAGTAAGCCAACACGGTTTACGATATCAGATGCTTGCCACGAAGCAAAACTGAAAAGTATTGCCTATCTTTTATCATTTTGACATCAGCTACTAAGGTCTATAAGGGACTTCTTTTACTATACCCTAGAACTGAATAATCTAAGTTCGAAATTCGGATAACGAAATCCTTCAAAGAGAATAATATCAAGTATATACACACATTAATACATACAAAATTGATCATTACAACCCTACCGTTCGAATTACGACCTAGCTTCTTACATTATTTATAATGTGTGTGTTAATTTTTCTCCATAAGTGGCGAAACCCACATATTAAATATTGCCACAGAAGGTTTTGTTAACGACAGTTGACAATCTTATTATTCTAGAAGTTGCTAATGTAGAAACAAAGTAAAAAATAATTGCTGGAGATGCTTTGTGATAATTCAGTGTTCCTAATGCCGCCCAGCTTCAAACAGTACAGCACATTAGTTTTTAGATTTTAGATTCCCATATTGGCATGCTTATAGGAATATTAGAACTCAAACGAACCATTATTTTGCCATAGAAATATTTCTTATGATTTGAAAACTATATCCAGAGAAAAATAAAATTTTGAAAATTCAAAAAATAATTTTATTTCTTGTCAACTAAAGGTAAACTATTAACCGCCGGTGTTGATCAACCTGTTGGAGATTATTATGGTCCTTTGGTAGTTGTATCGGTAGTAGCTGCATTGGCAATAATGTCAACATTGGTTCTATTGCTGATATTGACAAGAAGGCGTGTTCATCAAACGGCTTCCATAACACCACCACGTAAAAGTGATGCTGCCTATGATAATCCCTCATATAAAGTCGACATACAACAGGAAACCATGAGTAAGTTTCACAAACTGGATTTACAATAAAAAAAGCATTAATTATTGAAATATTGAAATGTTATTTATTGATTAAAATTTATTTTTTTCCCCTCCCCGCTTATAGATCTGTAGCGGTTTTAATTGTAAATTTTTTTTTTTAACAACAAAAACTTATTTTTCTACTCAAATGATTATTAAAAAAACAATAGAAATTAAAAAAGTTAAAGAAATAGAAACAGAAACAGATTAAACGATAATAAATCCTAGTTGTGTGTATTAGAAATTAGGTTTCAAAAGAAATTACTTTTTTTTGTGTAAATATTTAAAAAAAAAACAAAACAAAAAAGATTAAATATTATATGTATTCTATACGTTTATAAATATAAAATCCTTGATTAAAACAAAATAGAAAAACGAAAACAAAAATAAAAAAAAAACGTTTATACATACATATTATATTATATAAATAGAAATTGGTTAAACCATGTAAAAGATAGATAAAAAATTTAAAATTAAAAAAAACATCAACAAGTGCCAGATTTAATTAAAAAAAAAATGAAGCAAAAAAATAAAACATTATTTGCCTTAATACATGATTATATTGTTTGGAACAAATTCATTAGAAATTATATGAAAGCCATATAATAACAAAAAACAAAAAAAAATAAAATAAAAAAAATAAAACAAGATGAAGAAAAACAAAAAATCCAGATGTTATAGTATTTAAGTTAAAAAAAAAATTATTTTTTTAAATTTTTCTTTTTCATTTTTTTTTTTTTTTGTATTTTATTATTTTGTTTTTAATTTTGTATATAAAATAAAAATAACAAAAAAAAAGAAACTATTCATCTTAATTGTCCATTAGAAAACATTTCTAATTTAAATATTTCTGTTAAAAATAAAATCAATGAAAACTAGAGATAAGTATTTAAATTATAAATGTTTTTAGAAGTATTTCTTTTCTTCTTTTTATTTTTTTTTTTTTAATTTTTTTGTTTATTTTCTTATGATTATTATTATTATTATTATTATTATTATTCATGAAAGGCATTGTATAATTTTTAGCTTTACTTTTGCTTAGTTTTATAAATAATAAAAGAACAACTATTTTAAGTTTAAATAAAAACAAAAAAAAAATCTAAAAACTTAAATTGTTTTAATTGTCGAAATGGGTTTCCACAACCTTTTGGTCAGGATTACGATCTAGCTTCTCACACAACTCATTTCAATTTAATTTTATGGATTGATAACGGTAGTGACCCTACAACATAAAGTCGACACCGAACGACAGATTTTTTGGCGAAATGTTTCGCAGCAATTCCATTTTACTCTCGGAGTTTCTATTAAAAAACTAATGAGGGGAATTTGTAGAAGAAATATGTTTTCATATTTTATTTTATTCTAGATGTCTGTGCTGGAGATATGATCGAAATTGTTTTATTCGTCTGAAAGAAATATTAATGCCAATATGCGTGGAACGTCGTTCAACTATCCTCTACGGCATCTGTGAACGTCAAATTTTTTACGATTCTAGCTTATAAATAAAGTAAATTTAATCGATGGCATGGGTTATATTGACTTTGAAGATCGCTGTAGTTTGTGGTATATTCGAATACACCAGCAACTTATGAAAGAAAAAATATAAGAAGGTCAAATCCCACGATCTCGATGGCCAGTTTACATTACCTCCACCGGAGGTAACCATACTCTCAAATCGCTCATGCATAATGAGCTCTGATTTGATTTAGATCATCAAATTCTGGGTAAAAGCCGTCGACTTTTAGTGCTCGTCGATGGCTTGGCCAACATTCTCAGAGAAATATGCAGCGCTTACACTGCCAGCCCTTTCCCGAAACGCATAAGACGTTCTTGGAGTCGGTTGGTATCATCCCTAAATCAAAAATTTTCTTTTATTCACGTATTGATTTATTCAGAACTGTCAAAACTCAAAATTCCCAGACAGATATTCTTTGCACGTTTTAGCTGACCTGATGTTTGGTGAATATTGGAAGGCTACTTGATTTCATCAGAAGCTTAAACTGGTTTGAGCATGACAAGGTTAATTAGTTCATTCCTCTTTCAATACCTACCAGGGTGTTACCTACCCCGAGTTATAGTTTTTCAGATAGTATCGATACATACAATGTGCTACTTTTTGGACTTGGACGAAGTTCTTGTAGAATTTTCTAATTCGATTCGTTACTATGTCGCAAGTATAATCCATGCAGTAGTATTATATTTTTGGTCCAAATGGAGTTGGGGATTCGTTTATATTCCTCTGCTAATGATCGAATTTTAATTGAACCGAACCTTGAAGAAAATAAAATAAATTACATGAGGAGTTGTCAGCAGAAAATGTGTGGCTAACAGAAAGCTCAGGCATATAAAGTCTAAATCGATTTGCGTTGAGTTGACATCAACGAAAACAAAGTTCGCATTAGTCAGTCAGGTGAATCATCTACTATGATCAGGACACTTGTACTAAATACTTTCAAAATTACTTACATTTCTTTCATTTTATTCCATTCATATAAAATCCTTTTTGTTTTTAGTTTTTAGTTTTCGATTGATTTTCATTATTTCGTATTATTTTCAAATATTCATTCAATTCACTCAGTATATCATTAGAATGTTTTAAAGACCAAAAAAATAATTGTTTTTAAATACGATTGAATATAAAAATAAAATACAATTCATTTCTGGTTAGTTGTAAAAGAAAAAACAAAAAAAAAATTTAATTTAAATTCACTCACTCGCATAATTTTTGTGAAAATTCTTTAAAGAAAGAATTTTACTTACAACTTTAATTTATCCATTTTTTGTTCTATCACACTATCCTCTTCGGTATCACTGCTAGTGCTACTCTCGGGCGAAGTATAAAACTCAGATTCACAACTTTCTGTACCGACATCATCACCAGTCTCATCATCATCTACATTGTAATCGGGATCTTCGGAATCATCTTCACTATTCGATGCGGCAATATGTATGTCTGTTATTATCTCTTTCAAAAGCTCAGTTTCTAACTCTTGCAGTCCTAAGCCCAAATGTTTTTTGAATACATCAAGTAAAACATTTTTTAAATTATGAGCCAACATTTGCAAATGAGAGGCGGGACATATTGTTGTATTGCTTATGTAACGTATATAATCATCGATGTAGTAATGATTGAAAATGGAACGTTCATTGGTTTGAAAAATATCACGAGTTATTACAAGTTGTTTTAAAATCCACGAACGATTCGTTTGCAATGCTGTTATACAATCTTCCACACATTGTTTGCTTAAGTCGTAATTACGATACAAGGGATAGATCAAAGAGCGTCTCATAAAACTGATAACCACATCCTTAAGAGATGTAAAGGGTTCAAAATAAGTTAAGGTGGCAGAGAGAACACTACGTGTCCAAGCCGATTCACAGTTCGGATCGTTGGATGTAAATCTAAGTATATATTAATTTGATTTTGTATATTACTGTACAAATGTATGTAAAAAGTTCTATTATTTACCTCACATCATAGCATATGCCTAATAAAATGCTTATAAGACTACAATCTATTTCCATGATATCATATTCATCTGGCATTTTCATAAGTTCCGGCTTACAAGTGATATTGTGCAATAGACTTTGTTCTTCTTGATCTAAAACATTGTCTATAACGATAAGGGAAATTGTTTTTGAAAACAAAAAAAAAAAACAAAATAAGAAAACATCATTTGATGTTAGGTTAAGTTAGGTTATGTACGATAAATAACTCCCCGAACTCCCTTGAGTCCAAACACGTTATTCCACTATATTAATCGTATGAGGAAATAAAAAACCAACCATCAGAAACATTGAATAAGTGTTGCGGAAATGAGTAATGAATCTGTCTCATCCTCCGCGACGCCATTAAATTAATTTAAAAAGCCATGAAATAGAAGATTTAGGCGTCTCTCATGACCATCAATGAGTGACATGTATTTACTACAACCGCTATGTGGGCAATGACAATAAAAACAGAGTGGATAAATGTCTCACCAGGCTATGTCTAAGCTAAGTCTAACAGCAATACAATTCACAATAGTGTGTAGTGCGGACATCTTTTTTCGTAGACGAATATCAATAATGGTCTCCAGGTTTCTCATAAGGAACCTGTAGGAACAAATTTACTACTATTAGGGATAAAGGGCAACGTACTTTGTCCAAGAATTCAGAATGCCCGGCATACCTCGAATGTAACTGTAACTGTTGCCCGTTCATTTAATTATTTTCTCATTAACAGCGACATTAGGAATAGAGGGACTTGATTGAAAGGGCTAAGCAAGTAGGGTTATTTTTTAAAATATTTCTGCTTAACGGGAATTTTAAGTATCGAAAAACGGAGAGCCACGTGAGCGATTCTTCCTTCATTTTATTTTTATTTAATAATAGGGCTTGTTTGGTCTAGAAAGCATGTAATTGATAAAATAATTTAATTTCAACTTACAATTTCTCTAGAGTTAGCTAAAGATTTTTATTTGCTTATACAGAGGAAAGGGGAGAAGAATTTAAAATGATAAAAGGTACATACCTTTAAAATTAATGCTAAACTGCATGGGATTATCATGACCTTCTGGCACTTGCAGTTCAACAAAGTTCAATTTGTATTGATCTCGGCAAAAGTTTTTCATTTCATCAATTTCACGATCTATGGTGCGTTGTAAAGGACTAAAACGATCCGGTTCCGGCATGCGGGTTATGGTGTCTAAATCACACTGAAAAAACAATTTCTTTCTAACAAAATGCCATAAACATTAGGAATAACTCATAATAGATTACCTCAAAAGGTCTTACTGAACCACGGAATTTACTGGCAAAACCATATTCGAAATTACTTTCTGGCTTAAGCAGTTCTCCTGAATTATCTATGCGTATATAACACTGATCGGTAATTCTCTTTAGTTTCCATAAATCTAAAGTTCTTTCTTGTCCTTGGAATTTCTTTTCCGACACCGACTTTTCCGTAATCTGAATGTTATCACCTTCGTTGGGCGGCAAACAAGGCAGGCTTAAGAGCAGATACTTTTCTTTGGTATTATAATGGATTTCAACATTCTTAAAATCTTTCAAATCAAAAGGACGGCACGATTTGAATCTGACAAAGAAATAAAATTTCTTTTATTTTGTATGACTTGACATATAAATTTTAGAAAATTAAAATGAAATTCACTTACTTATATAGCTGGACATCAAGATAGATTAAAAAATGATAGTCTTCTATGAATAAATCACAGTTTCTGATATTGTGCACATGCCGTCCAGGACCGGACTCTGGGCCCTTTTCATTTGCATGAGATTTTTTTAATTCCAATTTTATTTCACAACAATTTCCTTTATACTGATGCTTAATTTGCTGATCAAGAGACATTTTGCTGAAACACTTGAAGAGTTTTTCTAAAGAATTCTATAAAAATTTATTATTCAAATATGAATTATTTATTGAAAATTTTCACAACAAAAAAAACAAATTATAAACAACATGCTCTAGAATACAATGATGCCAGACACGTGGATGTTCAATGTATGCCAGATGAATTAAGTGTTGCTTCATGCAAAGATTTTCATATGCCACAGCTTTTATATGTGAAACGTGTATGGTATTTGAGCCATCTAGCATTGAATAGTTGTTTCTTTTAAGGAGAAACCCGCTATATTTTTTGTTTCTAAAGTGATGAAAAAAAATGTTTTTGTTCGCTTAAGTTAAAGTTTTTTTTACTTAAATTTTTCTAAATTTCTTTTAAACTTTTAGTATATTTTGAAGAAATAAATTCACAAGAGACTCTAATAAGAAAATAAAATACAATTGGCAAAAAAGAAGAGATAAAATAAACATTGCAGGAGTAATTTGAGGGCATGATCCTTGAATCTAACACGGAACCTTAAAGCCAACATGAAAAATTTAGCATTATGGATGCATTCAATCCAAAGAAGTAGTGGAAGATAGTTAAACGATGATATATTGCAAACATCTAAACGTGATAAACGATGTTCAGTTTTGATAGTTGATTTTTGTTCTCTCGGCAGTTTTCGGTAACAACTCTAGGAGTAAATAAAATTGCCATGAAAAAGCTTCTCAAAAATCTGTCGTTCGGAGTCAACTTTAAGCTGTAGGTCACGGCACTCAAGTATAAAATTACAACATACAACATAAGTGGTGTGAGAAGTTAGGCCGTAATCCTGACTGAAAGGTTGTAATGACCAATTATGTGTGTATGTACGTATGTATGTAAGTTTTGTTTTTTTGTTTTTTCTAATAACAAGTGCTCTATCTTTTTTTCTAAAAGTGTTGTGAATACTTTTTTTCCATTAATTTTCACTTCTTTAGTAGCGATTGAAATAATTGAAATGATTTAACAAATCATTTGCAGTTCTTAAAGTCTTTAACCTCAAGAAAAATGGGTGGTGACGGCATTACAAAGCACTACATGGCAATAAAATGCAACAACAAAAAAATGGTTACAGTAATGGAAATAAGTTTAAGTGCAAGTTGTATTATTTTAATGGAAATCAAGCAAACAGAATATACTGCACCATAAAAATAGATTCTTGACTCTTTTAAATCTATTATAACAGCAGAGATCAGAGTATACTATTTGAATTTCTTAATAAAATTTTCTGAATTTATTCAATTTTCCCGCACTGTTTGAAAAATAATTTATTTTTCTTTTCTCCTTTTGCCATAATACATTAACATGGCCAAAACAAAAAACTTGTAAAGGGTGTGTTTACTTATCTGAAAAGGTATTTGTATTGTTGACCAATAAAGCAAACAAAATAAACAGCTATTGGCAGGCGGCATACCATAAACGGAAAACGGAAACAGTCAAATAACAAACCGCTAATAATTTGTAAATACAACATTAAATGACAACACAATGCGAATAAGTGTGTGAATAAACGTAATAAAAGCGATTTGTATGAGATACCCTATGCAAGGCATTAAAAGAAAATTTATTGAAATTATTAACACAACACAATTAACATTAACACAATTAAACACAAATTTCCTTTAATTCATTATCGATTTGTAAACGAATTTCCTTTGCATTAAAATCTCCATTATTTTCGACTTCCTTATCTCTGTGACTGCCGACTGTAATTGGCACTGTGATATAACCATCTGTATGGAAGCCTTTTAAGACGATAATGAATTGCAATTTATAATCGAACATAATCAATGACTTATCCCCAGTTGTTACAGCCAATGTATCGGGTAATTTCAAGCATCCCTCTATTCTTGAATTAAAGCGTTGGCGATTCAAGTTATGACTTGTCGATGTTAAAGTTACATGAACTTGTTTCACTCTTAGTTTTGGACTTAAGGCTCTATAACTTCTTGTTTGGGTTAGGATAACCGCTAAACGCTTTAGTTGTAATAGGCATTTAGAAGGCGTTTCAACATATGTGTAGTAATTTACACAGTCACCCGGTATAAATGTGGTTGTTGGCAATACCAAAGTCACTTTTAAAGGCTTGGTATTGCAAATACCCCAGCATAGAGATTTGGTATAAATGGTACGAAAGGGTTGCTTAAATTAATTTAAATAAACATCATGCATAAAATGTTAATTTAAAATCATTTCCCAATTACCTTAGATTTGTCCTTTTTGCTAATATTCAAATATCCTTTAATATCTAATGGCTGTACATGCAAAATTTCCTCTACGCCTGTCATATGTTTGACCCCCAATATCAATTCGTATTTTGTCCAACCATATTTGCTTACCACACTTTGTGGCAATTGTTGTGGTATATTTACCACCACATTATAGGTATTCTCGCCTTTACCAAGCACATCCATATTTTGTATGTCGATTGTATGATTTACACAAATCTCTTGACCTTCATACTGTTGCATAAAGTAAATAATTTCACCGTGTTTGTTTTTATGATCCAAATCCTCCCATTTGACTTTGATCTCACCGCGTATGTTAAGAAATATGCCTGGGAAATTGAAGTATTATAGCATAGGAGTTTTTATTTTTTTAATAAATTTTACCTTTTAAAAAGATTTTCTCATTATTTTCAATTTTTATAATGACTTCCATGCTTTGGCCTGCAAAGATTGTCGTAGTTTCATTGGCCAACAATATTTTTCCGGTGATAGACATTTTGTTAGTTTTAAAAGTGAAAAATGTTTTTCTTTTTAGCTTTTCAGTGACATAAAGAATGTTGCTGAATATTTTTAAAAAGATTTTTAATACTGAGTTTCCAACAGCAAATGTTTGAAAATAAGTGTTAAAAACCTAACCTAGTAAACACTGGCACGAAAGATTTTTTAGGGGTTGGCCAGAAACGTAATTTTTCTTGGGAAAAAGTAAAACCAGAGGTTTTATACAAATACTTAGTTAAACCAGTTTATCACAACCTAGCTTCTCACACCACATATGTTGTTCTAAAACCACCTATGTTATGAGCGGCAATTTATTTACTTCCATAGTTTCTGCCAGAAGACAGCTGATTGGAAGTCGCCAAAAGACATATTTTTTTCGTTTTATTTTTGCTCGAGATGTCTTAGCTGGGATTTGAACCCAGCCAACACACTAGCTACTAGACTACGGTGACTTCGAATTCGAAATTTTATTCGAAATTTGGCACATTTTACACGAGTAATTTGAGGGCATAGTCTTCTCACGTGGGGGTGGTGTGAGCTGGCTACCGGGAATGTCCGACTTGACTCCACTAGAGTTTTTTGTGGAGCTTTCCGAAGTCGGAGGTGTATGCGAATAATAACTCACATACCAAACCGGCCATCAAAGAAAACATAATCCATGCGTTCGGACAAAATTTAGCTTGATTTATGAGCCAGACTCGAGGAAAGTTGAACATTTTGAATGCGCTCCACTCAGAAAACCTCTTTTCATTACACATATTAGGCAGACATTTGTGTAGGTGAACCCAAATTCATCACGTATATCCGTAGTTATAAAAGAATCTCATTGTCATTATTTCTGTAAAGAGCAAAATTGCTGTCAATATTTCTATTTTTATTTATTCAACACTTAAAACTTTCCCTATATTGTGTGATTTTTCTGGTGGTCATTGAATAATTGGTCAATAAAAGGTGTAAACGATGAATAATTTTGATTCGTTTCGATTTAATTTGATTTGATTTGATTTGATTTGCATATCATTTGTGCCAATTCATCGTCGTGACATGTGCTGTCACGTGTTGGACATTTAACGTTTTAATAAGAAATAAATACAGTTATAACACACACATACAAACCATTAATACGAACTCCTTGTAATATGCAACAAATAATTTCTGTTTTTTTTTCTTAGCAGTGGCCACCTATAAAAGTAAATGTCCTTAAGGATATGCCTTTTAGTTGTCTTTTAAACGCTTTAAGGCTATGGCCCATACAAATTCAAGTGCATTTTATGGTTTAACAGAAAATTCCTCAACGTGTAATGCCGCGAAATTGAATCCTTGCCAGGTGTGTGGTGACCAAAGTTCGGGTAAACATTATGGTGTCATATGTTGTGACGGTTGCTCGTGTTTTTTTAAGCGTAGCGTACGCAAGGGTAATATTTATAATTGCATAGCGGGGAAGGGAAATTGTGTGGTCGATAAGGCTCGCAGGAATTGGTGTCCCTACTGCCGTTTTCAACAGTGCCTTAAACGTGGCATGAATGTCCAGGCTGTGCAAGAAGAAAGAGGGCCACGACAAACATCAGCTAATCAAGCCTCTCTAACAACACCATCAGCTTCTTTAAACCAACCTAATAAGGCAATGTTTTCCTGTAAACCTTTAACGACTAAACGTTTACAAAATTTTACATTTTCAACAACAACAACATCAAATCACTCATCATTTGCTACACCGACAGCCACACTCATGCTGACACAGCCATCGTTAACCTCCACAATTTTACCACAAACCGGAAATGCTTTAAATTTTCAAATGCTGGCCCAAATTTTGGTAACGTGTTTGCGTCAGGCCAAAAGCAATGAACAATTTCGTACATTGTCACGTTGCCAACAGGAAACGATTTTGCATTCAGTGTGGAGTGAATGTTTCGTTTTGAGAGCTTCCCATTGGACACTGGACATAACGGCTGTATTTGATGCATGCGGTGATGTGGCATTAAAGCGTATCATCGATGAAGCGAAACAATTGAAAGCTGATGTTATGGAATTAAATTTCTTAGAGACTTTAATACTGTGTCGTAAGGGTATGCATTTATGTATGTATGTATGTATGTATGTGTATAAGAAGAAAATTAAATAGATTTTCAACGATTTATGACAATAATTACGAGATTTTCGAAGTTTAACGATTTAAAAAGATAATTAATTTCCTTAGAGGAAGAGTCCTATAAACAGTAGCCAAAACCTTCTATCTCTCTATCCATCTGGGCTAGTATTGAGCCCAATCTCTTGGCTTAATTTAATTCTCAGGCCACTTATTGCTTTTCAACTATCATGGTATTGACATTCTTGGAGATATATTTTACCAACAGATAAGATTAAATTGTGAACTTTGTTGCCATAAAGGCACTCATAGGATATAAGAACGGACACTGAAAACTTCTCAAAGTCGATCAATACTTAATGTATACTTATTAGGATTATGGAGTTTTCCACACTTTTAGAAGCAGAAACATTAATACTTGGTATGTAATTTGCTTTCGGATAAGCTACGCAATCAAGTGAATGGGGCCTTGGAATCTTCACCAAAGAAGGTCTATTATCCCTGTTGAATTGACCATACAATCTAAAACTTTTAAGGTATTCAAGTAATGCTTGCAGTAGCCATTGTCAAGTAGGTAGTGTATTGGCTTATAAGACGAAAGGCCACGGTTCAAATCCCCGGTCAGACATCAAAAACGAAATATTAAAAAATATTTCTTCGGCAGATCTCTGGCAAAAACTCAGAGAGTAAATAAAATTGCCATGAAAAGTTTCTCAAAATCTGTCGTCCGGAGTCGGTTTTAAGCTGTAGGTTCCGCCACTCATATGTAAAATTAACACACACAACTTAAGTAGTGTGAAAAGCTAGGCCGTAATCTTGACTGAAGGAAGGATACAGAGTAAGTTGCTTGATTTGAATTTGTTTTTAAATCAATTAAAGTGAACTGCGAAATGTTTCACTTTCCCGTTAGCAAAGAATTGCCAATTCGGCAACAGCCGTGCCTATGGAATTCCTAGATTTACGACTCACTCCTTTCATCATCTTGTAAAAATAATTGCCTTACAACAGCTTGATTATGGGTTGCCATATAGCAAATCATTGTTTAAATATTTCATTTTAATTTTTGTTTGTGTTTTAAACTTAAAAACTTAATTTTCATGTCCAATTATTTTTTTTTAACAGAATATGCTTTAAATGCTGATTATGCCTCCCTCTTGGAATCCTATACAAATAATGCTTTATTGGCTTTGGCCCATTATACGGCCCAACAATCCCATTGGCTACGCTTTGGTTCATTACTGTTGGCATTGCGACAATTATCGTTGCGGCGTTATGAATGTACGCTGACAGATGTATTTCGGGCAATTGTTAAAGACATTTTAAAAACGCTTTAAATTATCAGTTTATTAAGACAATTAAAACATTAAAAAAAATTTTATTGATATTTTCGTTTGCAATACTTTTTTGTGGCATAAATTGTTTTTCTTTTTTTTTTTGTAATTTCATGAAAATAAATGTTGAGTTTTTATGGCTGAATTTTTTGTGTTTTATGTATGATTTTTTTTTGTTTTTTTTTTTCAATGTTTTTTTTTTTATTGAAAAATACAATTTTATGTCTGAAAATGTTCGATCAAATCTGATATCGTATCGGAGGTCGACTTATAGTGATTATCGTATAGCACGTTATGTATATACCAAAACATTAACCCACATATGACGAAGTGCGTGAGAAGCAGGGGCCGTCATACTGATTTGAAGAGATTGTTAAATGGCAATATATGATATGTGGTTATGGAAATGAAAAAAAAGCAGAGATCTAATATTGTCTTTGGCGAATACAATCAAAATAAGAGTTTAATTCAGTCTATCTAAAAATACCTTAAACAGAGGTATCATAACATTACTGGCCTTTTTACAGAGAACTATTGAATAGAGGTATAAACTACATATTAGATGCGATCAAGTTGTTCACGCAGACAACCTGTAAAATCATCATCGGAACATCTATTCGACATGTGCGGCATTAGGAAAGTAAACTAAGCACTCGAGGTATTTATCTAAATAGTTATGCATCGCTGAAAGGGAGACTTATATTGTAAAAGTCGTAGTTAGCAGTGACGTGGTAATAGTGTTTCTAAATCAGGGATAGACATCTCAAAAAAGCAAACCTCTTTCTTATTGGTTTTGTCGCTCGTCAATGATTATAGATTTATATTTTGTTTTTTCTTTATTACTCCTCGGTTGGTTTATTTATTTATTATTTTTGTTATTTATTTGTTATTTGTTTTTGTTCTGTTATTTCTCTGTTTTTTTTTATTGTGTCATGTATTTTTTTTTTTTTTATTATATTTTTTTTTTTGTTGTAGGTTGGATAATTCTATTGTTTCAGTTTTTCATTTACATTATTTTTTTATTGTGATTTGTTCTTCTTTTCCTCTTCCTTCATCATTTAATTGAATTAATTTTACTTATATTTTTTTTTATATTATTTTTAATTATGATTTTTTCATTTTTTTTTTTCTCATTAATATTATTTTATTTTGTGTGTTGTGATGTACTATTTTTTATTTAATACATCTTTAATATATTAAATTAATCCTTTCATTTTTTCATTACAGATATTTTTTTCTTTTTTATGTTTATTTTTATTTTATTTCTAATTTATTTATTTCTATATTTGTTTTATTTATATAATTTTTGTTTTTATTCAATTATTTTCTTTTAATTTTTTTAATTTTATGAACATATTTTGACTTTATATTTTTTTTGATTTTACATCTTAATTTTGTTTCCTTGATTTTCTTGTTGTTTGTGATTTACATGCTACGTTTTTTTTTTTTATCTATTTCTCTGTTTTTTCATTTTGTTATATATTTTTCTATTTACTATGACCTTTTTTTTTTTATTTAACTTTTACTATTTTTATTATTTTTATTTTTTTTTTTTTTTTTTTATTTTATGTTAACTTTTAATACTTACATCTTATTATTGTTTAGTTTTATTTTCTTCTTTTTCTTTTTCTTTTTTTTATTTATATATTATTTTTGTTTTTATATTATTTATTTTTTATATTATTTATTTTTTTTATTATATATTTTCTTTTATAGCCAATTATATTGACATCTATGTAGGAAACTTTAAATAAATGTACTTGTATATAAAAACTTCATACATTCCTTGCTTTATTCACAAAATCATTTATGATCCTGAAAATTTTCATTATTCATCACTATCATCGTTGTAGGATAAATTGACCGTCGGATGCGTTATGGTTCAAAAAACAACCTGAAAAACAATTTCTACAAACATACATTAGTAATACTCATAAAATTACAAATTTCTACTTAACACATGTACTTGCAAAACCTAATCGAAATCTTTTCTTAATCAGTTCTCGTAAATATCTAGGTACACACTACGTACATGAAATCTAAAGCTTTCTGAAGTTTTTCTACACCTACTTTCCTAACTTAAGTTACACCTCTGTTTCGCAAATCGCTAACAGATACTTTATTTGAATGATTCATACATTTCTTTAAAATCTTCAAAACAAAAAGACACCATTATCAAAAATAAATTTTATTTATGACTTTCATATAATTGTAAAAAGAATAATTCTTATTTATACTGACTCAAGTAGATAAAAAGTTCCTATGAATAAATAACAATCCATAGTTTTCCATCTTGACTTGTCCTTTTCATTCATTGATTTTTAATTCAAGTATAAAATCCTTATCATGCTAATTTCACTAACAATTGATGAAAGAGCGTTTGTAAATTCGAAAGATTAACAAATTATCAAAAGATGATATTTTAAATTTCACAAAAAAAAACAATAAACACGATTCTAGAATAAATATCATAACGTAGTAATGTATTCAGATTAGTGTTTTTCATTCAAGATTTTATCCTGCCTTTAGTATCCATTTTATTTAGCTCTACACTAAAGTTGTCTTTTAGGCAAAACGAAATTCTTTTCTAATTTTAAAATATTTTTTTCTTAAATTTCAGAAATTTATTTAACTTTATTTTTATATAATTAAGAAGAAGTCACCAGAAGACTCATAAAATAAAACAAGTTGTCAAAAAGATAGTCAAAAATTCAATTTTTTACATTACCGTGGCATTCCTTTTCTAACATTACTTTAATAATGAAAATACATAAGATGATTCATCAAAATATGAGGATAGTAAATATATAATTAACTCTAAACTAAACAATGCATTAATGTTTATTTTCCTCAGACGATACATTAAAGTAAAATTGGCAAATCGTCTCCAAATATTTTCGTGAAGACTAACTGTAGACGGACTCAAATTAAAATACAACATAAACTAATGTGTGATAGCCTAATCCTGATAAAAGTTAATACATTATTGTATAACGTTATATAATTTCTTTTTTCTAAATAAATTTTTCTCTAAAACATATGTGATAATTCCATTAAAATTTACTATAGACTTGATAATTAATGAACAATCAGTACAGTCTTAAAGCTTAACCTCAAAAGGTTGTGTATACAAAGCACTACATGGGAAATAAAATCACAACAAAAAATGGTTACAGAAACGGAAATATTAAGTGATATAGTATTTTAATTAAAAAAACAGGAAAGCACAATAAATAATCGTTTTGGACCTCTTAAACAATATGATAACAACGAAAGGATCAGAGGGATACTTTTCCAATGTCTTAAAATTCGATTTAGATTCATTCCCGCAGTTTAAAAAGATTATTTTTCTTTCTCTTTTGCAATAAACAGAATTGGCCAAAAAAATTGTAAAGGGTTATTTATTTGAAAAATTTATGGGTTGGACCAATAAACAAACAAAATAAAACGTTATGGAAGGCGGCAACATACGACAAACAGATAACAACGTAAATAAAACAACATTAAGACAATGCGAATAAGTTGTGAATAGCATAAGCTTTTGATGAATACCCGATGCAAGGCATAAAATTTATTTATTATTAAGCAAACCATTTACCAATTAAAATTAACTTAAACATCTTTATGTCATACGATTGTAACAATTTCTTTGCCATTAAATCCCATTATTATTCGACTCTATCTGTCTGCGACTGGTAACAGTAAGATCGTATGGACTTAGACGAAAGAACTCATTATAAATGAGTAACAATGACTTTCCCAGGTTTACGAAAAGTAAGGGGTAATTCATCAAACTCGAGTCTTGATAAGCGGGAATTCAGTAGATTTCGATGTTAGTCAATGAGTCCCTTATATTGGACTTAGCAAATCTTGGAGATAACCGCTAAAGATTATTGTATAGCATGTGTAGGGGCTTCAACCATTATGCGATAATACAAGCCCCGAAGCGGGTGGTTGCAATACAAAGACTTTTAAAAAGGGTGGCATATACCCCAGCAAGAGATTGAAATAAAGGACGAAAGTTTTAATAAGGTACTAAACATACTACATATTAAAATCCATTTCAATTTGATTCCCTCTACAATAAAAGCCTTTAATATTAATGCCGGTAATGCAAATTCCACGCCTGCATATTGCTCAAAACAATTCGAGTTTGTCCAACCCTATGGCTTACACCCCACTTTGGGAATGTTTGGGTATAGTACAACATTAAGTATTCTCCTTTACCATGCACATCCATATTTTAGTCTGCCGTGGAAACACTATCCTGACTCAATTCTTTGGTATAGTTTAATATTCGGGTTGTACATAAACCTCCATTGTTGCTAACCGCTATGTAAAAAAATGCTGAATTGAATATTAAATAGGATAGTTTTTTAAAACTAATTTTCTCATTCGTTCATTTTTATAATGACTCATTCTGGCCTGCAAAGATTGTTCATTCCATTGGCCACAATATTTTTTCCGGTGATCAGAATTTTGTATAAAGTGAAAATGTTTTCTTTAGTTTTCAGTGCATAAGATTTGTGAATTTAACTTTTAATCTAAAGTTTTTTAATTCAGGTTTCCCAGCAATAAATGTTGAAAATAGTGTTAAAAACCTAACCTAGTAAACACCGGCACGAAAGATTTTTAGGGGATGGCCAGAAGCGTAACTTTCTTGGAAAAAGTAAAACCAGAGGTTTATACAAAACTTAGCTAAACCAGTTTACCACACTAGCTTCTCGCCCACCTATGTAGTTCTAAACTACCTATGTTATGAGCGGCAATTTATTTACTTTCACATTTCTTCAGAGACAGTTGATTGGAGTCGCCAAAGACATATTTTTTCATTGTTTTTTGCACGAGATGCCTTAGCTGGGATTTGAACCAGCCAACACCACTAGCTACTAGACTACAGTGACTTCGAATTCGAAATTTTATTCAAATTGGCACATTTTCACGAGCAATTTGAGGGCATAGTTTTCTCACGTGGGGTGGTGTGAAACTGGCTACCGGCATGTCCGACTTGACTCCACTATAGTTTTTTTGGAGCTTTCCGAAGTCGGAGGTGTATGCGAATAACTCACATACCAAACCGTCCATCAAGAAAACATAATCCATCCGTTCGGACAAATTTAGTTTGATTTATGCACCGACTCGAGGAAAGTTGAACATTTTGAAGCGTTCCATTCAGAGAACCTCTTTTCATTACACAATATTAGGCAGATATTTGTATAGGGTGATCCCAAATTCATCACTATATCCGTGTTATAAAGAATCTCGTTGCATATTTTTGTAAAGAGCAAAATGCTGTCAATATTTCTATTTTTATTTATTCAACACTTAAACTTTCCCCTATATTGTGTGATTTTTCTGTGGTCATTTGAATAATTGGTCAATAAAAGTGTAAACGATGAATAATTTTGATTCGTTTCGGTTGATTTGATTGATTTGCATATCATTTGTGCCAACTCATCGTCGTGACATGTGCTGTCACGTGTTGGACATTTAACGTGTTTAATAAGAATAAATACAGTTATAACACATACATTCAAACCATTAATACGAACTCCTTGTAATATGCAACAAATAATTTCTTCATGGTTTCACATGAAAAAAGTTTAGTTTTCAGTATTAAAAGTTTCTTTATATTTTAACAATAAATTATAGTTTTTAAACATACCTTTTTATTATTATTATTATTATTATTATTATTATTATTATTATTTATTATTATTATTATTATTATTATTATTTATTATTAAGTGTAATACACAATTTTGTTAACTAAGGTTTAATAGTTAAAAACTTTATCAATCTATATTATTAATTAGAATAATTAATCAAAAACAATATAACATTTTTCTCTTTTTTTTTATTAAACAAACATAATTTCTTTTAGATTTTTTTTTCTTTCAACTCGGGTATTAATTTATGACAATAGAAATGGTGTAACAGATCAAATGCATAGTTTACATAGTTTACGAAACTTTAAAGAGTTTTCGTGAGTATGCATTATTAATAATGCAAAAAAAAAAATACTTCTTTTTAAGAATACTACATAAGGAGTGCACACGAAAAAATTTTGCCACAACACAGTTTTCTTCATAAATGACAAAGTTTGTGATAAAATTATTTCAAACTTCTAATGCATAAAAAATATTAATGAGTTCTTAATTAATACCATCAGGTATTTTTTTATTTAATGATCTCTCTTTAACTTCCAATCCTATCTACTCTTTAGCAGATGGCAGAACAATTATCATTCATATTCCTTTGATAGTAGACCAATTACTTAGAAGATTGAGGCAGATAGGTTTAACATGAATAAGTTATTCTCATGTCATCTACGGACACCCAATGAATGGCATCGGGTGAATAGGTTTGATTTTAATGTGCGAAGACTATGTATCAGATCGCTGAATTAGTAATATATACTCTATAACTATACATACATACATTGCAACCCTTCAGTCACGATTACGTCTTAGTTGCTCACACCAATTATGTTGTGTGTGTTCAGTTTATACATGAGTGACGCTGAACTTACAATTTAAAGTCAACTACATACATATTTGGCCATTGCAACCCTTCAGTCAGGATTACGGCCTAGCTTCTCACACCAGTTATGTTGTGTGAGTTAATTTTATACATGAGTGGCGGGACCTACAGTTTAATGTCGACTCCGAGCGATAGATTGTTTGAGAAACTTTTAAAGTCAACTGCGAACGCTAAACTTTTAAGAAACTCTTCATGGCAATTTGTTTTCTACTCTCAGTGTTTTGCCAGAAATCTGCTGAGAGAAAGTCGCCGGAAAAATTGTTTTTCAAATTTCATTTTGTTGTCTGGCGTGGGGGTTTGAACAGTAGCATCATTTCTAATAAGCTACGTAGTGCTAGACTAAATATTAGAGAATCTCGAAAGTCTGGGTATGAAAATTCAAAGCAGTGGTCAGTAGAACATATTTTTCTTTGAGAGAGACTTTGAAGTGTCGTGGTTTCTCACTCGTCCTGATCTCGGTATCACTTAACCACTTATACTAAGTTGAAGAGTGAAGGTGGTCAGTAATAATGGTAAGATATTCAATTCCATTGATTCGTAGAAACATTTGTAGAATGCTGTTTTTCACTGTTCTATTGCTAATAAAATGGATCGTGTTCAAGGAAATTCAAGAGACTTTTTCTCAAGAGTCACATATTTTTACGTAGTAATCATCTTTCTAGTTAAATAGATTAATATGTGGAACGTTTTTATTTAAAAACTTTTTCCTATCACTTACAACCTAGGCAGTTTTAAATCTAATGTCTCTCTTTTTTTTTTTCTCTTCCATACCATATTTTACTAGCATGATATGGGTATCCGAATTATTGTTTGCATAAAAAAAAAATTATTTTTATTTTTTTGGTAGAATCAGGATCATTTCGATTTAGCAGTTTGTTGGATTTAATTTTCATAGTTAATTATTGTAGTGGGTAGTGTGTTGGCTTATTAGACGAAAGGCCAGGGTTCGAATCCCCGGTCAGACATCAAAAACAAAATATGAAAAAAATATTTCTTCGGCGACTTCCTCTCAGCAGATTTCTGGCAAAAACTCTGAGAGTAAATAAAATTGCCATGAAAAGTTTCTCAAAAAAATCTGTCGTTCGGAGTCGACTTTAAACTGTAGGTCCCGCCACTCATGTCTAAAATTAGCACACACAACATAAGTGGTGTGAGAAGCTAGGCCGTAATCCTGACTGAAGGGTTGTAATGGCCAATTATGCATGTATGTAGTTTAATTATTCTTCCAGAGCTGAAATCAATAAAATTTGAACAAAAGCCCAATAAGGATAATTTTTTTTTTCAATCTGGGAAATCTCGAAATATAATCAAGCATATCTAGAAGTATAAACAAATTTTTTTTGTGCGCACTCCTCAACATTCTTTGCAATTCTTTCTTTAAAGAAATTTTAATAATTTTTTCTTTCGCTTTATGCTTATTGGCATGATAATAATCTCCTATTTTATAAAACTTAACAATTAATATTTAGCTACTTTAGAGTTTGACTAGATGCTATTCTATTCTATTTTATTTTATTTTCTTCTTCTTCTTCTTTTTAATTTTTTTTTTTTTTTTTTTTTACCAATTTAATATAATTTTCTTTGCTTAAGTTTGTTTTTCTTTTAAATTATTTTTGTTTTTCTAATAAAATTTAACACAAACAACGATTGTCAAGTGAATTTGAAATTATAAACTAAAACATGTTTTTTCTTTTTCTTTTCCTTCTTTTTTTCTTTTGGTTTTTTATTTATTTTCTTAATTACTTATCTTTTAAAGACTAGTTGAACAAATAAAATTTTAGTTTTTCATTAAATGATAATAAACGGGGGTTATTTTTTTTATTAATTTAATATTCGTTTAAATTTAAAAATAAAACAAACAAAAAACAACAAAAGTTATGTTTCTTTAAAGCATTTTAAATAAAATTAAATTAAAATTACGTATGCTATACAGAAGTTAGTATTAAAAAATACACAATAACACACATCTCTACTCTGATTTTATTGAATCAGGCCGATTAACTCAGTTACGACACTTCTCTCTATATGAAGTAAATATTGACAAACGAAGGTACTTAAAATTTCAATTGATGGGAATATTAAATCGTAAAAGAATCAATAAGCACTTCTGTAACTGCTGACATTTCTATACACAGAGATATGAGACTCTGTACACAATATATTTGCGATAAAGCTTTGGTTATATAAGGGGCCATTCAAGTAAATGGCACGCGAATCAATAACATGCTACCACTCTGTTCTAATCAATGATGATCGACAAATGCAAGTAGATACAATAACTGTACCTTATGTAGAGGTACTATTATCTTACCCTGAGCCTAACCTCAAAACTCTATCCAGTGATTGTAAGAATAACTTCATGCCTAAGACATTATCACACCTCAGGCATTTACTTCTGAAGTCCATTAAAGCAGCATAAGTTCCGGTCATTTCAGATGCTGGTATTTCGTTGTCCTTATCATTGAAACTACATTTAAAGCTGAAAGCGATTGCTATTCTATACAAATAATTTTCGAATTTTTCAGTTTTAGACTGTTCTAACACCGTCACGATTCCGACCTAGTTTCTCGCACCACTTTTGTTGTGTGTGTCTTAATTTTATATATGAGTGGCGTGACCTACAGCTTAATTTAGACAGCAAATGACGAATTCTTGAGATACTTTTTCATGGCAATTTTATTTACTCTCAGAGTTTTTGTTACAGATGTCAGACCCGGAGTTTGAATCGTGGCTTCACTACCTACCTACCTTAGCTCAGATACCTGGAATAAACCCAAATATGAACAAATATTTTTCAGGCAGCTTGTTTCTTGTTTTTATAAGAAAACTGCTGACAGTAGAATAAAATTATTATGAAAAGTTCCTGTCGTTTGTAGTCGCTCTTAACATGGGTGATCTGATCTGAGAAGCTAGGTTGTAATCCTGACTGAAGGTTTGTAATGATGTAAGTAATTAACACCGAATACACCAATATTTACTTCGAAAGCCAGAATTACCAATAGAACACGTCTGAGTGAAAACTATGATGTCCTAACAATCAAATCCGCTACAGAAGCCACAAGAACAGTCTTTTTCGAATATTAAAATGTTCTCAGTACTGAAAGATAGGTCTTTAAGGCTGCATTCTAGAACAGGTTTGACGTGTAACAGAAATGGAAGTGCTCTAAAACAGCATGGTCAGCTACTTACTGTAAAACGAAGAAAAACTGTATAGCTTGGCTATATTTTCAAAACGAAAAATGCAAGTATGATTCTGATTCAAAAACGGTAAAATTATCGGTACCAACCACCACATATGGTGGTATAGAGTATAAACGCTAAAAAAAAAGAGACAAAAAATATGATTTTCTTTGTTGCATGGAAATTTCTGTTTCTGTTTGAAAATATTTTTGCGTATTTGTTATTGTGTTTGTATTGTATAAATAAATATATTAACAGTGTATATACGTGTATATGTATATAAATTTCTATACTTTTTTTTAACTTATTTTTTCTGTTTAAACAGCAATTATTAAATTTTTTTTTAATGTAAAATAAATTTAATAAAATTGTACTTCTATGCTTAGAAAACCCCATTACTTTTTTTATTAAGGTACATATACCATTACATAATTATAAAGCCATTCAAATTACATTCAATTTGCCTTTCATAACTTCCAATAAAAAATTTAATTTCCTTCAAAACTAAAAGCGATAACGTGAAACAAAAAAATTAAACCGTATCCTACCTGCTGACCAAAGCTTCAACATTCATAATGATTTCTTGTTTTTTAGGATTTTTCGGTTCCTCGCCGGGTGTAGTGGTATTTGAGTTGACGGAAGCTGTTGTTGTAGCGGTGGAAGCATCTGTTGTAGGACTTTCCATAATGGTGCCAATATATGCCACACCATTTAGTGATCTGGAGGGTGCCGGTGAGGTTGGCGCTGATAATAGTGTAGGCGGTGGTGAGGTGGATGTCAGAAAGCTATCTGCACTCTTGTTGTTGTTAACGTTAGTAGGTGCTGGTGGTGACTGAGCTTCTATGGTGGATGGCGGACTGCGATTCATGTTGCTATCTAAACTACTATGCTGTTGCGATGAGGCAGGCGATAATGGTATTTCCTCGATTTTCTCTAGATCTTGTGCAATAGACGTTGAATTCTGTTTGTGTACGCGATTCAAAGTACCCTTAGGACTTCGTGCCGTGTCATGTAATATGGGTATTTCCAGCATAGAAGACTTGTTTGATATCGATATCGGCAGGGAGGATTGTAAGGAAGACTGATGCTGATGCTGATGTTGATGATGTTCAGATTTCGATTGTGTATCATCACGATCTAAACTGAATTGACGTCGTAGCAAACGTGAAGACCCTGGCTTATCAAATCTTCCCGTCACTGAATGGAAACTATTGCAAGTGGTGCTAGCAATAGCACCAACCGCACCACCGCTGCCACCATACATATATTTACCATCATAGAATTGCGTTAAATTACTTTCACTCGGACTTAGGCATTTATAGTGATTATAGGGTGAACTGAGATCCATCATTTCTTCAATTTTCTTATAGAGTCTAGAGGAAGAACCAGCCGCTGAAGTGGGTAAACGATTAAAATTGGAAGGATTCAAGAGATTGTCAGTGGCAATCTCGGTGATTTTTCGCGGCTGTGGCGAATTACTTGGTGTTTTAGTGGGAAAATCCGGACACAGATTCATATTGGGACTGATGGTATTGGTGGAATTGGAGTCTAAAGAATAGGAATTGGGCAGATTTGAAGAGGAACACACGTCTATGTTTGTGGGTGGTGTTATTTCAACCTTAACCTCTACCGATTCGCCGGCCAGAGATGAAGATTGACTGGAAGATGGATTTGTACTGTTACGTGATTTATTGGCTTGAGCTTTTAAAGTGATAGAGTTGCGTATTAATGATTCATCTAAACTGAAAGCAGAGCAAATAAAATATTTAAAAAGAAAACAAAAAAAAAACACGAATTATAAAGAAGCAGGCAAAATAACAAAAGAGAACCAAACCTACCCATGCGACTCTCTGTAGGCATTAAAATTTACAACAAGAATTAGAATAAAAATATGAAAACTTATGCTAGTGCTGACTTACCCTATCGGTGGGGGATTTGGCAAAGGTTTATCGAAACCTTTTTTGCCCAACAGCCAAAATGTATTCATCATGCCCTTGCCTTTGATCTCTATAAGACCACGAGGCTCTATCATATAACCACCACGTGCCTCTAAGCGATTACGTGTCTCTTGAGACATATGTATGCGCCAAGATGAACCTGTTGATTCCATTCGTGAGGCTGTATTAACTGTATCACCAAATAAACAATAACGTGGCATAGTTAAACCCACCACCCCCGCACAGCAGGGTCCTGTATGTAAACCAATACGCAATTGTAAGGGTACGCCTGGTAAATGTTTAACATTAAAACGGCCACTTTGATGTAACAAATCTAAAGCCATTGTGGCAATCTGTTCAGCATGATCGGGTGTACGTACCGGTATGCCACTAACCACCATATAAGCATCACCTATGGTTTCAACCTAAAGGCAAAAAAGCATTACGGTATGTTGCGTAAATACTTTGTTGTTAAGGCTAAGAGCGCTTACCTTATATACATTGTAAGCATTAATAGTGGCATCGAAGATAGTGTACAGATCGTTTAAGAGATCAACAACCTGTACCGGTGTACAGTGGGCGGCAATTGTTGTAAAACCAACAATATCACTAAAATATATTGTTACATCGGAAAACTCTTCGGGCTCAACGGCTAAGCCCATTTTTAGTTTTTCCGCTACCGAACTGAAAAAAAAACAAAAAAAAAAACAAAACAAAGGAAGGAAAATAATGATGCGGAGTTATTCCCCTATTGCTTATTTACCTTGGTAACATTCTATTTAATAGCTGTTCAGTCTTTTTTCTTTCAATATCCAATTGTTCGGTGCGTTCACGTATTAATTCTTCCAAATTATTTGAATATTTCTCTAGCATTTGAAACATTGTATCGACAAAATTCACTTTACGACCATGATTTAACAATTTAAAGCGCTCATAAACGCTGTATAATAACATTTCAATGTTACATTTATTATCGTTATTGTTGTTATTGTTGTTGTTATTATTTTTTTCATTTTATTTAAATATTAAAATATGTCATCAGCGTCATTCATCCGTTCAGTCATACATTTAAATAAAGTGGGTTGATTGGTTCGTTTGGTAGATGGAGTCAACAACATCAGCATAAATGCCATCAACATTGTTGTCGTCATCATCGTCATCATTATCATCATCATAATTATCAACAACATATCATAAAGTACCATCACACATGGTATTGTATTGTATTGTATTGTATGGCATATGGCAACAGAGCGAGCAACAGTGACATCGTAGTCGTCAATCATTTATTGTTGCGAGTGAAAGAATAGACATTGAAACACAGTCACAATTTTTTTGTCCGTTGTGTCCCCATTACATACATGTTTAAGCGGGTTTAAAAATAAAGAGAGAGAAAGAGAGAGAAAGAGAGAGAAAGAGAGAGAAAGAAAAAGAAAGGAAGAATAAACAGAGCAATAAATATTAAAAATCGATAAGGAAAAAAGGCTGTAAAAAAGAGTGTTGGTTCCTTTTCATATAAACTCTTACGTGGAGTGTTATGATAGAAAGCCTTTTTAATACAATAAGAACTGATTGAATAGTCAGAGTTCGGATATAAGCAGAAATTTTGCAACACAATAAAGAAAGCCAAAGTTCTATTGAAGAACCATTGCGGCCTGTTGTGATACCGCATGAATGGTTAACTCATAAATCATTACTAATCATTCTCTGACTACTACTACTACTAATCGTTGACTGAGCTTCATTATTTCTTCAATTTTCTTATAGAGTCTGAAGAAAGAACCGTTGCATCATTCGCCAGGATTCGAATTACTTGGTGTTTTGATTTAAAAATCCGGATACAAGTTTAGAAAAAACCCTTCCTACTCAATTTAGGTCAGGTGAGTCTGACAGGATCTTAAGATTTCTTCCCTGTCCCTTTCCTTTTATTTAAAGGCTATAATTTAATCAGCTTTACGACACTCATTTCTAAAGTAGGTTTCAATCTGTTACTCTACTTAACTCCATTCTATTCTGATGCACTCCACTATACTGCACCTCATTCTACTGCGTTCTGTTTGGCTTAGCTGTACCTTAGCGTAACCTATTACGTGAGTTTTATTTCAAAGGCATTATTGGGTTTCAAAAGTTAAATGCAATAAAACACTGTCTTTACCGGTGCCGTCCTCCATCAAACTGTATTAGGTTGTTGTATTGACTATAGTGGTGGGGAATTTTGCTAATTAAGTTTTACTTTTTCTCTCGATTAGATTATTCATGAGGGCTTTCTAACCTTATAATGCTTTATTCATGTGAAATTCTGTGTTCAAACAATACAATATTTTCCAAACCCTGCTTTCATTCTTCCTTTCATACATACATACACCTATGTATGTACATATATACTCTGTACACATATACATATTTACATTGGCACTTTAATGCATGTCACCCATGTATAGAGCATATGAAAAGAAAAAATAAAAACCACTTACGAATTGAAATCTGGTCTCATTTCTGGTTGTTCTGCCCAACATTGGCGCATTATATTAATCGCCTCCGGTGGTGCAGCACCCTTTGACACTGATGGTCTTATTAACGGTGGTGGTTTTTTTATTTTTGCAATTATTTCTTCAGCCGATAGTGACAACATACAGTACGGTTCACCACGTACCACCACTTCTTGCATTATAATGCCAAACGAATAGACATCACCCGCCTGTGTGCCCAACATTCTTGCATGATTATGATGATGGTGATGCTGTTGGGGTTTCAGTGAACGCAGCAATTCTGGTGCTGTCCACAGTAGTTCTTTGCAGGTACGTGGTGGTGGTATAAGACCTTGAGCCTCATAGAATAGAGGCAATCCATAATCAGTTATTTTAAGTACCCAACGTGCATCAACAACACAATTACGTGACGTTAATGTACCGTGAACACGCAATGGTGAAGCATGCAGATAACGCATGCCACGTACTAAATCTGTTAAGAGACTTAAACGAAATGACCAGTCTAATTTGATTTCATCCATGATTAGTACATCCTGCAGAGAGCCACGCGAACAATAATCGAATACCATAGCAGTACGATTGGGATCTGCCAGCCAGCCTATGAGGGGATTCATATTCTCATGCCTGAGACCATGGGCCATAACCAATAAATCCATGGCTTTGGATTTTAATTCTGTAGAACCATTAAGTGGTACTTCTTTAAGTTGCACCAAATCGCCATTGTAACGTGCTCTCATATCCAAGAGGGCTGGATTATGGCGTGCCAAACTGGCTGAACCCGAACTGGTTTTACCATTAGCGGTGGCGGTATTTGAGTTATTTGCTGCGCCTGGTATAAGAAAACCAAGATTTTTCAATGAACCTATAGAGCCCTTTAATAAATCCGGTTTGTCTACTTCGGGGCCACCAAATTCTTGTAGTTGTTGTAACCAACAGCATAGCATGGCTTCAATGCCTTCATCAACCTGTAGAAATAAACAGAATCATTATTATTTTTGTTTTGTTTTCTTTCTTTTTTTTTTTTTATTGTTGCTGTTGCATAGCTCTGTGCAACATTTGTTGCTGGTATGTGCATGTCTGTTTTAGTATGTGAGCGGATTAAATATACTTACACGCCGTGAATCAACCGGGAATACAAAATCATTTGCTGATAAAACAATTTTATTGGGTCCTTTAGATAAACGTTTGCGTAATAAATAATTTCTAAAGGAATGAAGAAAAAAAAAACACGGAGAATATAAAAGAAGAGAAGAAAAGAGAAGAAATAAGAAAATTACATGCATAAAATATAATAATTTTTCTTTAGAGATTTTCTTTTTCTTTTTTTTTTTTTTTTGCAATAAAGAAGTATTTTATTATGAATGATGATGACGATAAATATGATGCATGATAAATATTTAATTTGTTTTTTTGTTTCTTTTTTCTTTATTTTTTTTCTTGCAGGATCTTTTATTATACAAGGTGACAAAATGTTTCATTTTGGTTGGTAAAGCATTTTAAGGAAAATTTTCATTTAATCATGGTGTTATAGAATGGTTTTTTTTTTCAATACAATTTATTTATTGAAATGTGAATGAAAGGAGTCCTTTTCATCTTAAAAAGGTTTTAACAGGATAAAAATTCAAGGCTTTATTTTTTTATTTATACGAGATATGAAGTTTACATGTCCCACGTCTGGCGATCTGTTGTTGTCAAGAATAAAAGGCAACGGCTGTAAAAATGTTTTGTCACTGTCTGACCTCCTATAATGTTCAGTGTTGATGTTATAACATCTCCATCGACCCGTCAGAGAGCTGATAGAGCGACTTTTACTATTGGTTTCAGTGGAACTTCTATTGGAGTATAAAAAAGATCGTCACATGGGCAAAGTACTATGCTAATTCGTTCATTGTAAGAGTAGATTGCGCTCCCGCTTACATGTTGTAATTTGCTTTCTTCAGTGTAATTTTTTCAGTATAAAACAAGATTCGTGCAGTGCAAGGTATGATATGTTTGCTTCGATAGTGTCTACGATAAGATAAGATTCCGTCCCCGTTAATATTTGTTCTTATGTATTGCTTTTCGAGTGTATTTCTTAGTATAAAAAGATCGTGACAGTGTGGCAAAAGTAGCTGATGTATTCGCACTCGATTGTATAGTAAGCCGTTCCTTATAGTTTCTTTCTTTTGTAATTGGTTTTTCAATGACTTTCTTGATTACAAAGGTTCGTGACATGTAGCAATGGTAACGATGTTTTGCTTTCGATTTTATAAGATAGATAAGCGCTCCTTAATAGTTTTTTCATTTCTTTTGGTTTATTTGTTTTTCAGTGTAAATTTCTTTAAGTATAAAAAGATCGAAATGGGCAAGGTAACTGTGGTATTCGCATCGATTGTTATAAGATAGATAAGACCGCGCCCTTAATAGTTTTTTCTTTCTTTTTAACTTGCTTTTTCAGTGTACATTTCTTAAGTATAAAAATAATTCGTGACATGGTGACAAGGTTATGTGTTATTCGTTCGATTGTTATAAGATAAGATAAATTCTTAGTAAAAACAAGATCGTGACATGTTCAAGGCAAAATGCTTTAAATGACAACAAAAATTTTTTTGTATCTTAGTTTTAAAATTTGATAACGACATTCATTTTATGATCGCCATAATCGAGTCACCGATTCACTTTATCACTTTTTATTGCACATATTAATTCATCAACCCGTATGCGAAGAGTACGTAGCGAGGAGAATTTTGTGGTTAACAACAATTAAAAAGGTGGTATTAGACAGTCTGAATGACTTTACGTAAGAATGTTGGTGTGAAATTATACCAAATTTAGCTGATATGTGAACTGAAGTTAGGTGATGTACCACAAAGCAAGTGGGTTTAGCGAATAAAGGCCGCCTGAATAGTGCTGTGTTTTAAAGGCCAAGATCGTAGCGATTTTTAAACCGCCGCAATGCTCTTTTTAAGTCGGGACAAACTATGAAAATCGCTTTCAAAATTAAGTAATTAAATGTGATTCAGTCTTTAACGAACATCTCTTTGACACCTGTTCTCAATCATGAAAATTGAAGATTTCCCAACGAAATTTCGAATCATTCAAAGGTAAAACTTATATGGGCTCCGGGGCCAGTACGGTGCCCACAATCTTCAATTGCTTCAGTTAAATTGTCTTATTGGAAGACATGCTAACAGACTTGGTATTCCATCGAATGACTCTTGTAGATGCTGTGAGTCTGAGGCGGAGAATGAAACTATTTCTGCCTGCCTTACTTATGCCATTAAGAGAAGGAACTTAATCACTAATTTTCAATCATCCTTCACTGAACTCTTCCGTATAAGGATTCCTGCTGCTGTAAGAATGATTCTGGAATCAGGTTGATTTCTTTTAGGAAGGTTGTTATTCTCTGATTGGAAATTAATTGTGATATCATGTTGAGCCTTGTGTTCTATCGAAATATTGTCCTTCAGAGATAAATCTCATTTTGAAGTCACATCCGTCAGGAGGTCGAGTTTCGAACCCTCGAGACTATCTTGAACATAACGAAATAAAAAACAAATAAAATATCTCTTTACATAACAGCATGGGTGGCGTGAGAAGCTAGGTTGGAATTCTGAATAAATCTTTGTACGATCTAGCTAAGTAGGATGAACCTCATTTTAGATTCAATTATTATGCTGATAAACAACATTAACGAATTGGAAGTAAATTACAGTCAGAGACAGTTTAAATGCTCTCAGAAAGGGGTACTGTCTGGTGCAGCTTGTGGGCCGAAATCGATACTTTTCCAAGAACGATGAATACTACAACATTACAGCCAATGGAGCAATTTATAGTGATTTTTTGTTGCCCGAAACAGATTGAATTTGATTGACATCAGGTTTTAACAAAATTGTTTGTGATACTATTGGCCTACTGAAAGGCGAATTTAGTGATGAATTAGCAGTTCATTGGCAGCTACTAGTGAACTACTTTTTGTGGAGAGACAAGAAGTCTATTGCGTATAAGGCCAAACCATCGGCAATTGTATTCCTGGCAGACATAACAAGCTGGGGTTTGTGTGGTACTGGCTGGAAATTCTTCAACCCAACACTTTGTGTTATATTGGATGAAATGGTTGACCAAATTCTTAATCTATTTCTTCTTTTTTTTTTATTTTGCAAATGCAAATGCTAAAACAACATTGCATAGAAGCAATATTTAATCATGAAAAAGCTCTTTTCAAACAAACATAGTTGAAATGAAATAAAAAAATATTTGAATCTCGTATAGAGATGCCATTTAGTAGAACACTTTGTTCATATAAAAATTAACTTTTTTAATTATAAAATTGTTATTGCGAAAACTAGTTATTGGTTACAATTTATCATCAAAAAAATAAAAAAAATCACACCAAATAATTATACTACTGCTCTCTTCTAAAACACACAAAAAAAAAAGAAAAAAAAAAGAAAATATTTTTCCATGAAATAAAATAAAAACATCGCTTTCACCATTTCCTTTTCTAATTGCTCCTCTATGCTCAATTGCAAATTACAATTTGAAAACCACATTATTAACCTTATTACAATTAACTTAACCAAATGAATTTGGTCAGAATATAAAATAAAAGAAAATAAAAGAAAAGGAAAGAAAATAAAGAAGGAAGAATAAAAATAATGACACATACCCACCCACTTAAACTTTACTTATTTGCAACACCATGCCATTATGAGTCTGGACATTACATTTTACCATAAGAGAATAGTCAGTCATTCGTACAATTCAAATACAACTAAAGACAAACGCCGAAAAAGTTTTTTTATTTTTCTAGGATTTTTATATTCTACCGCAGTAAAATGTTTTCTGTGTACAGCCTTTGTATATCCTTCCTTATGTAAATAGTGGCACATTTGCGTTGCTATTGTTTCATTTTCAAAAAATAAATTTCCTTTGTTTCGCATAATAGTTTCTGATGTCCTTTTTCATAAGGATGTACACTTTTATGGTTCATAAGGGTATGTTGGGTTTATGCTAACGCTTGTTTATGCCAATATAAAGTACATATACGGGAGAGAATTTTATCAAAATAGCAATTATGTTGGAACGAGAGGGAAAGTGGTTATATAAGGAAGCAAATGAATTTAAGCTTCTATTATTAAAGGCTTGTAGCAAAAGTGTTTGTACAACATAAAGCGCGGCTTAAAAACGAGTTTAGTTTCTAAGATATTTTGCGCTCCACTGAGCAATTGGCCATTAAGGGATGTGTTTTATAACCAAAAAAGAACAGAACAGAACAGAATAGAAGTCAATTTGCCATAACGCTTTAACAAATGAAACAAGTTTGAATCTTTAAAACAGTCTTTAAAGCATTATTAAAATTCAAAAAGCTGTATTTAACGTTCATTACCTTTGCAATTAAAGCTTTACTTAGAAATCCTAATAAGAGATATCCTATGAAGAAGAATGTTTTCTCCATCAAAACTATTTTTTATGCAAATGCTGTAGCAGTGTCAACTATAGGCGAACTGTGTACGAATTCAACCAAGGGCGAGTAAGTTTCGTTAACTTAAAGATACAAAATCCTCTATTCATTACTTACTTACTTAATTGGGAGAAGTTGTCGTAGTCTAGTAGGTAGCGTGTTGTTAACCAAAATCTTGTGGTTTAATCTCTGCTTACTCATCTCGAACATAGGTAGGTTGAAATGGTAGCTTCGATTACCAAAAACTCACACGAGCACGCATAGCGGCCCATTGTGGTGTCTCAGAAATGAATATTTCTTTCGACGACTTCCTCTGAGCTGTCTTCTGGCAAAAACTCTGAGAGTAAATTAAAAATTTTACCCTAAGAGTTTCTCAAGAATCTGTTGACTCCGAACAACATTAAACTGTATAGGGAAGTGCCGTCATTTCTGGATCAAATTTATGGACATAACATGGATGGTGTGACAAACTAAGTCATAATCTTGTCTAAGTACTTATTACTAGTGTTGTGTACAAAAGTACGAGATCCTAAATAAAGTAACAGCCAGGCTGTTAAGTACACAGTGAGTAATACTGTATGGTAGTCCCTTGGAAAAAGGCGATTGATACAGTAATAGCGACCATGATAAATATGTTCCAGAATTTTAATAAGTCCATCCCTCTTATGAAAACAGATAATAAGCTTTGAGGAGTAGCATATCATATAGTCGGTCTTGCAGTTTTCTTTTATCTTTCATTTTCTTCTACGGATTTAATATTTTTCTTCTGTCATTTATTTAGTTTTTCACATGACAAAACGTTGTATTATCATTACGGCTGGAACCACAAAAAACTGCATTTAATAATCGTTATGAAGCAGAAAATCTAGGGAAACTATTAAGACGATAATTACGAAATTCGTTCTTTAAGAAATAAAAGAAAAAACAACAACAACAACAAATATTTGCAAAAAAAATATCACACGTCATTGTGATTAGTTGAAAAAGGATAAGAGTTTGTCATTATTTTGATATTAAAGCGTCCAGTTGATGGATGATAAATGCTATAAGAATTGTTTGCGAACATTCTATAGTTTTTACACTAAAATTCTTAGACAAAATACCTAAAAGGATATAAAAAAGACTTGGCAGTCATGTAAAGGCCTTTGAATGATTCTTCTGAGTGAGACAAAAAAAAAGAAGAAGGAAATTGCTTTTAAGAATGTAGAGAAAAGTCATTATTTAATGGGAGATACAATTTATTAACACAAAAGATAATACCATACACTAACATACAAAAGTAATTATACGTTGTTCGAAAATGAAAGTCATTGTTTGGAAATAAAAATATTTTTACTATGGGATAAACTGTAATTATTTATCTTCTTATGTTTAGAAAGACTAAAGTAATCATTGATTATTAATGTTCATGACTTGTTAAAGGTTAAGAATCGTTTAAAAGAATGAAACTCTAGGAATAGAATACAAAATATTTTTTAGTTCAGTTAGCACGGGTTACCATATTTCCATCTTGAAAGTAACACAACGTAACGCAGAAGTGTCCAGAAAGTAAAAGAAGCAGAAAAGCTATTACAGCCTGTACGTCAACCCGATAGACCATGATAAAAACGATAAGTTCGAACTACCAAGGATTATTTGATTGGTGGAGTGAATTTTTTATAAAACTGCTCATGGGTAGAGTTTTACCGGTATATGGTACCCTACAGCATAATTTATTGTAAAGAATGGTGACGTAATATCTGCTAAATAGATTAGAAAATATTCATGAAGAAACATCCTGTGGGAGCCGTAGCTCCCTCATTCAGGATTACGACCTGGGTGGTTCTCACATCACTTATGTTGTGTGTGTGTTAATTTTATCCATAAGTAGCGGGCGACCTACAATTTAAAGTCTATTCCGAACGAAAGATTTTGGAGAAACTACTGATGGCAATTGAAGTCGCTGTAGTCTAGTAGGTAGTGTGTTGGCTTATTACACGAAAGGCCAGGGTTCGAATCAAAAACGAAATGTGAAAAAATATTTCTTCGTCAGCTTCCTCTCAGCAGATTTCTGGCAAAACTCTGAGAATAAATAAAATTGTCGTGAGAAGTTTCTCAAAAATCTGACGTTCGGAGTCGACTTTAAACTGTAGGTCCTGCCACTCATGTATAAAATTAACACACACAACATAAGTGGTGTGAGAAACTAGGCCGCAGTCCTGACTGACTGGTTGTAATGGCCAATTATGTATGTATGTATGTGCTCATGGTAATTTTTATTTACTCTCAGAGATTTAGCTAGAATTTCACTGAGTGAAAATCGCCGAAGAAATATTTTTTTATTTATATTTCGTTTGGATATCTGAGCTGTGGTATGAGCCGTGGCTTTAAGCCATCAGACTACCTACTAGACTACGGCAACTTTAATACGTTTTCATTCTCTTCATACCTTTTTGAAAGAAAATCTTTAAAATCTTGAAAGGAATCATTTTTGATCAGAATATAAAAAGTTACTGGTGCTGTCGACGTTAAGATTAGCTAAAGCATTAGCATTTTCGAATGTTTAGCAGAAAGACGAGGCTATGTTCGTTTTGAAATTGTTTAATTTCAGGAACCGAGCTATGCAAATACGGAGGACTGCACAATATAAAATTTAGTCGTATGAATAGAGATTTGAACGTAAAATGCTCGATAAATGCGAACAAATATGAGGCTTGAATATTCCATCACAACAATATCACATAAGCGTAGGGTCCCTACAACTCATTTGTTGCATCATACCTAATATTTAATCTCAAAATGGAAATATTTCCAGATATTTTGAGACACCATAAAAATCCAGAACGCGTAATTGAAATTGTTATTGAATAATGAAATATTTATTCTATCTTTTGTTATTTATTTGAATATTAATTTTCAATTAAAATATCATCTACATTATCATGTACATTTTAAAAACAAAATATCTTCTGTTCTTTGTGAATACATCCAACATAGTTACGTATGAAAATTGTTCATTTTATATCAATATTCGTACATACCTCATGGCAATGCCAGCTGCTACACTTGCGACAACAATCATCAGTAAAAGACACACACAAATCGCTATAATCGTCCAACATATTGAGCCACAATGCCAAAGCTGTGCTGTGCTTACCAGCAGCCAATCATCATAGCCAGGTAGTATGGAATGGGTAATAAAGGTTTTTAAATTGATTTCCGGCTGTTCCAATATCAATAGGGGTCGCCATTTAAATACTAACGATGATGATGATGATGTTGATTGTGTTGAGGCAGATGATGATGAAGATGAGAAATTTTCATGACCCATGGTTCTATTTGTTTTCAAGTGTTTTACATTTGCAAAATGGTTTGCCTTCATATTGCTGCTGGTGGTGGTGTCATAAACAGTTTCACTGCCTTTGCCACGTACCACATCCAACACAATAAAATCGTATTTTGGCAACTGCTTGGAGGATTTTGTGGAGCCGGTGGTCGATGAAACTTTTGGCGATGAATTTAATATGTTGGCGATAAGAAAATCATAGAAATTGAAAAAATCAATAAAATTTCTTAAATTCTCAATTAATTGTTGTTCCTTATGGTGTGTATGATTTTGGCATAAACTATCTATGGTTGCATGGAGTTTGACATTCAAACAGTTTTCCTTAATATCCATGGCATTCGCACATATTTGATTTATATCCCTGAAGGTGGTGGAGGATGAGGAGGACGAGGTACTATTATGAATACCACATTCATTCGTAATCATTTCATAAAATTTAACATCCTCATAATCTCCTCTGGATTGCAAAACTTCCGCTACAGATTTATCCAGGTGTATAGGCCAATTTGTTTCCTTGCCTTTGTGTTTGTTTTCATTGCGTTTTAGTTTTTGTTGGCGAAAATTTTGTACCATTTGTATGCCATTATTATCATCAAAGGCCACATTAAGAAAATAACGATAGTTGTCACTCAGTATTGTTAATAGCAGCAGATTGGACATTAGTTGCGATTCTGGATTAATACGTGTCAGATATTTGTAAAAACGATTCTCAGCATTGAAAGATGTTGCCACAATGTCAATGAGCAACACTTTGGTGTACACTAACGATTCCAATAAGCTGAGCAGGCGTAATGTTGTAACATCATTCATGGCAGCCGTAATGATTATTGCTGCGAAAAAGAAAATTTGAAAATAAAATTCAACAATATTTGGCACATAAATTTAACACAATAAATAAACACACAGATGACAGGCAGATAAATTGGAGGTTCCTTTTTTTTTTTTGACAGATTTTGGCAATGGGGTACTGTGTCTACTGAATAAATGACAACTAATTGGTTAGTAGTCGCCGTCGTCTAGTAGGTAGTGTGTTGGCTTATTAGACGAAAGGCCAGGGTTCGTATCCCCGGTCAGACATCAAAAACGAAATATGAAAAAAACATAATTCTTCGGCGACTTCCTGTCAGCAGATTTCTGGCAAAAACTCTGAAAGTAAATAAAAGACAGCCATGAAAAGTTTCAGAAACAATCTGTCGTTCGGAGTCGGCTTTAAACTGTAGGTACCGCCACTCATGTATAAAATTAACACACACAATATAAGTGGTGTGAGAAGCTAGGACGTAATCCTGACTGAAGGGTTGTAATGGCCAATTATGTGTGTTATGTGTAATTGTTTGGATATAGCTTCGTCTGATTTGTGAATGTTGTCTCTCAAAATCGCCATAGCTTTGTCGGTAGGGCGTTAGCTTATTACACGAGAACCCATAGTTCAAATCCCAACTCAGACATGTCTGTCACAACAATCTTTTGGCAATAATTCTAAGAAATTTTCTCAAATCTGTTGTTCAGAGTCTATGTTGAACGGTAGGTCCCGCTACTCAAGTGTAAAATTAATAAACACAACATGGGTGGAGTAAAAAGCTAGGTTGTGGTCTTGACTAAAGGGTTGCAATGATCAATTAAGTACATGAGTAAGTGACCTTTTTAAGTTAGATTTAAGTATTGTTAATAACACAAAATTCAATTAAAAATAATCTGTTCAGTGCAGTGTTTTTAAAAAGGTCAAGTAGGAGGAGGCATTTTTCGATCTCTGAGAAATTTTTAGTCTTATGAGCCAACTTTTCGATGCACATGGCTACAGATGAAACATTTAAATGTTAAAAGATGACAATATATCTGATTCATATGAGAACAAAAGTAGGCTATAAATAAATATTTCAATAAACTTTTTAGATGAAATTAGTCTCTGATCCAAGATTAAGAATTGCAACCATGTAACCACTGTTCCACAATCTATAAACAAATTTACCAGATAATAAGTGGTAAGTAAAATCTATTTTAAATAGAGATTTCCAAACAAGAATACATACTTACCTTTACCAATTTTATCGTCTAAATTCAGATCACGTATGTCATCTTCACCAATTTCAATTTTATACGGCACATGCATGTTGGCGGCTATTGCCATTGGTAATGCCCAATTTTCATCTGAAACAATAAAATTACAAGAAAAACAACCAATTTAGGCGTTAAGATATTATACGTAAGACAAGTTCAAACAACAAACATGAAACAGATACGGCGAAAAAGTTTTGTCGATAATCATGTAATCAGTAGGGTAAGGAGGCGGTAATGGAAAAGTCAAAAAAGAAAAGAAAAAAAATTTTCCAAAATAGTTTAACTTTGCCGAAGTGTATGGTCGTAGTTTGGTTTCCAGTTCTCTTATTTAATGTTTTCAAATGTAAATATTTATGTATTTGCCGGGTATGGTGGATATGGGCTAGAGTTGAGAAAGAAAAACCCGAAAAAACAATCTTAATGATGGCATATACCATAAGCAATGATATGTGACATAAGACAAGTAAAACTATTCCATTTATTTGACTCTCTTCTTCTACAAAACTCTGTACAGTAACAATAGCATTTGTTTCAAGAGGATGAAGAAACAAGGAAGAATAAAGGAAAAGTTACTGAAATGAAAATCCTTTTTGGGTAGCTTCGATTGAATCTTAAGTTTATCAAAGTTTGGCCTTGAGAAAACATCTTGAAAAGAAAAAGTGCAAAAAAAATTCAAGATTTTATTTCCTTTGTTTGGGGGGGATTTAAATAGAAAAGTTTTCTGCCGTTTTTGTTTCCATTTTCTTTTTTTTTTAAGCTTAAGGATTTCGAAAGTGTCTGACTGTGCCTAAGCCTATACGAGAAGGTTGTTAGAAAAGAATTTGTGTTGAGCTGAAAATTAATTTGAATGTCTTACTTTTCCAAAAAAAAAAAACAAGAAAAAAAAAACAAGAAAAAAGATTTCCAAAAGGTATTCAATAGAAAATAATTTTGTGATCATGACCTTTAATATTTAAATAAACAAGCACAAGTAAAAGAAAACCAATGTAATTCAGAAAAATATAATTTCCGCATAACAATTAAAAAACTACTTGAGTTTCGAAACATTTTAAAACAAATGGTTTCCACAAAATATAGGCAGGCTATCAAATTTAAAACTTAAGCACTTCACACTTGCATGGTATAAAGTTTTATAATAAATATTGTTACGTTTTTACCTTTTAAAAACGTTTGAAATATAAGCTCGTAGATTGTAAATAAAAAATAAAAATAAATTTGTGTTTTAATTTTAATTAAATCCTTTATTAGCCACACAATTTTGTGTGCCACTGTTCACAACTGATTCTAACAACAACAATTGTTTATTTGTTATTCCTTTGTTTATGCCCTTTGCGATAAACAATAACAATTACAACACAATTGTTCTGTCGATCTTTATAACGGAGATCTTCAAACCACAATTAATTTACTTCACACGCAACGTGCCTTCACACAAGACTGACTGAAGTTCTACTCTGACTTTTCATGCTTTGCTTTGCCTCTTATATAGCGACGTAAACAGTCTGATGAACGTTCTCGTAAGCGAAGGTTCTAGTCTTCGCCTGCAAGAGGATTCTATGAATGTAAACAACATGTTTACAACATGTTTACATTCATACATGTTTGCATGCTTGTTGTTAGTGTAGGTTGTTTACGCTTGTCCTTGCTGTTGTTGTTTGTTGTTTACTTGCTTATCCCTTTTTCGTTGTACTGATGTTGTTGTTTTATTCTTCATTATTTGTCAATTAGGCAAACAAGTCCGTTGTTTTTGTTTTTGTAGCTTTTGTTTAACATTTTAATGTTAAACGAAGTTACACCATTTCCATTTTCGTAACAATATGATTCAGAATCCGTTAAAGAACTCCAAACAGCTTATGTTGTTCTACAAACAGAAATGGCTAACGATAAAAATGGCAACATTATAGACTATGGTGTAAGGCAACATGAACAAATTATTTCTTTGTTTATGTTTACATTCATCTCCAGTGGTCCTATGCGAATAATGTATCGCAAACTCGCCATAGTCTTGCCGGTAGGGCGTTAGCTTATTAGACGAGAATCCATAGTTCAAACCAAAGCTCAGACATGTCATACGAAATATGAAAAGAACGTATTTCTTTAGGCAGCTTCCTCAGAACAATCTTTTGGCAAAAGTTTCTGGTGAAAACTCTGAGAGTAAGTATAATTGCAAAGAAAAAGTTTTTCATAAACCTGTCGTTCGGAGTTGGCTTTAAAGTGTACACCCAACATAAATGGTGTGAGAAGCTAGGTTGTAATCCAATTATGTATGTATGTATCTCTGACTATGGTGGATGTACATATTTGCGGGTTAGAAGCTTTTAAGTTCTTTGTTTAAGGCGAAGATGTTGGCCCATAGACGGAGCTCAATCGAAAGTTGAACGAGGAACTCGTCGGTAGTCTTTTGTGATTGCTGATGCAGTTTGTGAGATATTAGATCAATACGATCTCAAAGCACTAATGCGGAATCGAAATCTGTTACATGTAAATGGTTCGAGTCGATATTTGAACAACCGAATGTACGTTGGACGTTTACTTTTAAGGTTACCTAAAGAGATCATTGTGTTGCGGTTTTAACTGGACATAGTTTTTTCGTAATATATTCGCAGCCGTACGCATAACTCAAATTCAAAAAACCAAGGGATTTTTGTATTAATCCTATCCCCCTATACGTCCCTGCAAGTATTTCATGATACAACCTTAATTTAATCGAAAATATCATGGGAATATCTCTCAACATAAGTTTGTGTTTTCCAAATTTAAAACTTTTGTTCAGCTTGCCTCTTGAATTTTACTGAAAACATTTTTCCTTTGTCTCTATAAAACATTTTCAACGCATATACGCATACGTATTATATGCATCTTTCGCTCAAATCCCATTTGTAGTAAAAATAATCTCTTTCTGTCGTTATTTATGAGAACAACAAAGCACTTGATCCTGTTTGTATTCATTGCTCAGCGTCTTTTATACGCTGATTATTTTCATTTTATATTCTCCATGAAACTAATTAACGACATTGAATTGACACAATTTTCCAAACAGTAATTAAGTTCAGTTTTTCACTTTTTGCCTTCTGAAAAACAGAAAAAAAAAACACAGAAAAAAATAAAAAGAAACTATTTTATTCCTTCCTCTTGCCGTGGAAGTGAAGAGCTGGGAAAATGCTGAGAATATTTTACGCTTCAATGGCATTTGTATTTATCATTATACAGCGAGATCTTGGAATAAGCAGGAAGTAATTTAAGAAATGAAAAATAGAAAATGTATCTCGAGTGAGGTATAAGATACGCAAAAAATTTAAACAAATTTATACGTGATAACTTTAATTTTGCTTCAGTTTTTAATGCAGAACTTCGTGCTAAAGCCATGAGGTCTAAATAGAACATCCCTATAATATATACATACATACGTAACTGGTCATTACAATGCTTCAGCCATGGTTACAACCCATCTTTGCAAATCACTTGTGTTGTGTGTTAATTGTATACAAGAATGGCGAGACCTACAGTTTAAAGTCGACTTCTAACAACAGATTCTTGGAAAACTTTTCATGGCCATTCTATTTGCTCTTAGAGTTTTTGCCAGAAATCTGCTGAGAGACAATTTCATTTTGATGGAGATATTTGAACTGGGTTTTGAACCGCAGCCTCAGGTCTAATAAGCCGGCACACTATCTGCTAGACTATGGCAACTTCACCTTTCGACTTATTTTCAATATTATAAACAAAAACAATTCCTGCCACAAATGCCAATTAAAAAAGGCATAAATGATAAGGGTTAATATGTATTGTTACAAAAATGAAAATGGGGTAACATCGTTTAACATTAAAATGTTAAACAAAAGCTACAAAAACAAAACAACGGAATTGTTTACTTCATTAACGAAAATAAAACAACAACATCAGTATAACGAAAAAAAAAAGAGGAATAAGCAAGTAAATAACAAACAACAATCTACATGTTGTTTACATTCATAGAATTCTCGTGAAGGCGAAGACCAAAACCTTTGGCTACGAGAACATTCATCGAACTGTTTACGTCTCTACATGAAAGGCAAGGCAAAGCATGAAAAGAGGGAGTATAAGTTCAGTCAGTCTTGTGTGAAGACATGTTACGTGTGAAGTAAACCAATCGTGGTTTGAAGATCTCCGTTACAAAGATCTACAGAACAATTGTGTCGTAATTGTTATTGTTTATCACAAACGGCATAAACAGAGGAATAACAAATAAAGCAATTGTTGTTGTTAGAATAAAGAAATTAATTAAAATTAAATAGAAATTTATTTTTATTTTTTATTTACAATCTACGAGCTCATATTTCAAACGTTTTTAAAAGGTAAAAACGTAACAGTATGTATAATAGAGAGTATCTAACGAAAGTTTAGAGTTTAAATAATATTTTCCAAGAATATTTTTCCAAGAATCTGCCCACTTAAGTTTTTCTTTGTAGTTTGTAGAAGAAAACAATTTAAAAATTCGTTTTTTTTTTGTTAAATAATAAAAAAAAAAGAGTTTGCATTGCTGCTGTAAATAATATTCGTTAAGAATAATAGAATCTTAAATTGGCCTCTGGACAAATCAAAATCAAATTGAAAAGTAAATATTTGTTTTAATTAAAATCAAATTAAAATTTTTTAAAACATACATACGAGTATTTATAATGAAATGCATATCAACATTTCCAAGTTTATCTCAATTAACATTAAAAACCACAATGAATTTCTCATGTTATTTAATGGAAATGGGGAAAAATGGGAAAAAAAAGTAATTTCCTACTGTACTACGATGTCAATCATTTATCAAATCAATTCATGATTTTTGGAAAATCGAAAAATTTCTATTTATTCTAGGAATAGAATAGTCCACTACCAATCATCTAATGCTGCAGTATTTGTGTAATTTCAAATTTAATTTTAATAGTCAACATATTGCAGTTCAATTTAAATAATATTTATGCATACTGTATATACATACGTACTCGTATATGCATTTGTATATTGTGCTTATTTGTACAATAAATTTGTTCATTGTTTTAAATGAAATTGTTGATAAAGTATCAACTAATTTACAAAGAGTTTAAATTAAATGCCATAAGGCTTGATTGAATATATCAACAAAGAATTATTAATTTTGCCTACTTATTTTGGATCGTAACAACTCATAATATCTTAAGTTTTTATCGATTTAAATTTGACATTAAGAGAACAGCCATCAGTCAAGAATGTACAGTGCATTGTGACTAGAGCAAGAGAAATAGGTTGTTGGAAGGAGGAAGTAGTGTTTATGTATACATCAGAGATCAGCAATGAATCCTATTTTCGCTACTCATAAGTACTCATGAAATTTTGTGTATGATTGAGTCAACAATATTGAAATTTAACTACTCTGCAGGTTGCAATGAGTATGAGTACAACGTTGACATCAAACTTATAACATTCGAAATATATTTGATTCGTACTCCTACTCATGCAAATTCATAAATTTAGAAAAATAATTATAATACTCATAAATGATTCGAGTGATTCGAATCATTCATTAAAATTTACAGCCTTAGGGCTTGTTCTTGTAAAACGATCACTATCACTTGCTTGCCTGATTATATGGGAAACAAACAACAAAAGAAAAAAGACACACAAGCAACAAACACAGAGCAGCAAACAGAGCAAGCACACAACGTACTAGTGAGTATATTGTATTGTTCGAACGCGATTCATACTTATTTTGTGATTCTTGTATATGTTGAGTCATGGTGAGTAGAAATCATAAACATCATGCATAGTGTTAGGTATGAGTATGATGTGTGCTTCAAACTTTGAATATGAGTAGTATGAGTATGATATTTAAATAAGTATGAATGCGTATAAGTATTAGAAATTATGAGTATGATTCGAATCTACTCATCTTTTTGATTGCTGATCTCTGTTACATATGTAGTGATTATCTAAGTTACAGAAAGAGATCTACAGGAAGAAAATAGTAACATAAGTAAATAGTATGACAGACGAATGCAATTCGTCTATAACCATCTAGGGTCCCAATAAGTTCCTTTATTTCAACAGCAATTGAGAAATGTATACACAAGCATATTGCGCAGATGTTCCAATAAACCAACAGAATTGTATAGTCAGCTGGCATTAATGATCTCCTTTTCCGGTTTGTCCATTACGCTTTCTAGAAGGAAACCGCAAAATTAACTTTGATGCATAGAAAAGAAATATTTTAAACGGTCAGAAGTTACGATGGAGTGTCGCAAGGAATCCAGTCATTTGAACGAGAGAACATCACATTGCATTTGAATTAAATTCTGTCATACATACATACATAATGGGTCATTACAAACCTTAAGCAGGATTACGATCCAGCTTCTCACACCACTTATTCTGTGTGTGTTAATTTTATACATGACAACCGGGACTTACAGTTTATAACCTTCCTTTCGTCATTTGCCGGATGACAGCTGAGAGAAAGATGTTCGTTTTATTCAAAACATCTAGGCCGAGAAATGAACCCAGAGCCTACCTATTAGGCTACCTGAATAATTTTTTATTCCTGTCATTAAGCACCTCCACGTAAAGAGATATCATACATCATCATTAATGATTGAAGACGCATAATGTCAGGGATGAAGTGTTTGACTATAAAAGCAAAAAATGTAAGTTCAAACACTTATAAAGGAGAAAACCAGAACCGTTCTCTTATTCCCAGAAATAATATCATCAAGCAAGAATTTAATAGAAGGGTTAGGCAGTGTCAGGCGAATATCTTTTATGCCTGAGTTGAGGTCTGTATGTAGTGGAAGCCGATGCCTTTTGTCTAATATGAACTCTTGTTATCATAATAAGTGATCTCAGCCAGAATATTCTACGTCAATGCTTGGTTGGAAAACGACATACAATACAGATCTTATTCCATCTGTCTGTAGCCGTAGCCTATATGATTCCGTTGCTTCTTCTTTTTTTTGTTTTTTGTTTTTTGAGTTTGTACCATGATTTATTTATTTGCAATGTTTCAATGTTTCATTTCCCTTCTTTAATGCCTAGTAAGTTACACTTTTTATTCCTCTGACATAAATGAAAAGAGTTAAGCGGGTTAAATTTGTTTTCCATTCTTTTCAAGCGTTAAGTGTTCTTTAATTAACCTTTACTGTGAATAAAATATATGCGTTTTAATGATTTTATTATTTTAAATTTATTTAAATTATTCCCTTGAATGTTTTTCAGGTTTTTTCTTTGTATTCATTTCACAAGCTGTGTGTTGGTTTAAAATACTTTTCTTGTTAATGCTTCGGAAGCGCGTGGCTTAATTTTTTTCTATGTAAAGTCCGTTAGTAAAGTAGATTAGTGGGGGAGTTAAATAAAAAGAAAAAATGTTTCGCAATTCTTCTCTTTCATAAAAAAAAAACATTTGAGAAAAGAGAAATAATTGCCATAAAGTAGTTGCATGAAAAGGGATATTATAAGCATACTTTCGCATAATTTGTAGCCGTTCAGCGTAACTAAAATGGGAAGTAGAATGTAAAACTAGAATGTAAAAGTAGAAATTTAGAACGGAAGATGATATTGGAAAGCTAATCATGTAAAATTTGATATGCTTTTAAAAAGTTATTACAGTATTGGAAACAAAATAAAAAAAAATTTATTAAATATTGACGGTAGATGGCTTCAAAATGAATTATCTCTGACAATGCTAATTGCATCATGTAACACAGAAACTTATTTGAAAAGAAACATTTTAACCTCCACTTTGTTACAAGCCATTATAAAAATCACATTATTTTGTAAAAACTTATTAACGTTAAAAGACGAGTAAAAATTTACGAACAGGAATTGTTTTGATTTGAACGTTTTTAAGGAACTAGGCCATAATGGTCTGCATGCTGGCAATGTGTCTTTCAGTGATCAGCAATGAGTGTTCAAAAAGATGAGTAGATTCGAATCATACTCATAATTTCTGTTACTTATACGCATTCATACTTATTTTAATATCATACTCATACTACTCTCATTCAATGTTTGAAGTACTCATCATACTCATACTTAACAGTATGCATGATGTTTTTGATTTCTACTCTCCATGACTCAATATAAACAAAAATCACAAAGTGAGTATGAATCGCGTACGAACACTACAAACACTCGAATCATATATGAGTGATTATTTTTCTAAATTTATGAATCTGAATGAGTAGGCGTATGAATCAAACATATTTCGGATGTTACGAGTTCGATGTTGACGTTCTACTCATATTCATTGCAACCTGTACTTATAAATCAAACGTTGTGAAGAGTATGAATGAATCAAAGTAATTAAATTTCAATATTGTTGACTCACTCATACACAAAATTTCATGAGTACTTATGAGTAGCGAAAAAAAGATTCATTACTGATCTCTGGTGCCTTTACCAGTTTATTTTCAAATATCTCTGGAGGAACGTATGCTCAAATCCATTCTGTTATGGAAAACAGAAAGACCATGAAAGAAGCTCCCATCACAATGATCATCTTAATCTCATATTAAATGGATCATATCGGTGTGATATGTCCTCTATTAACCGAAAAGACCCACGAGAAACAAATCGACAGACAATGTACAATGCGGGGATGGAATAAGCAAATTAGGGAAACCAGATTTGATATCCAGCGTCATTGTTAGGAAATTCTTGCATTTATTCTTCTACAAAGTAGTCAAACAATTGATTCTGCAGTCGATAATTTACAAAGCTATGGAAAGAAATTAAATCTCAGAAAATTCTTGGCAAAAAAATTTCCATGAAAAAGTTTCTCAGAAATCTATCGGTCGGAGGTGACTTTGAACTGTAAGTGCCCCTGTCACTGATGTCAAACATTAATACACACAACACTGGAGATATGAGAAGCTAAGTCGTTATCTACACTTTTGGCAAAAACTCTGACAGTAAATAAAAAGTTCCTAAAAAATCTTTAAACTGTACGCCCCATAGGTGTGCGAAGCTAGATCTTATTCCTTACTGTATGTACATATGTATGTGAATATTTATAAATAAGAATATACTTCATATCAATTGTAAATTATTTCATAATTTTTATTATTGTAAATCCTTCTGCAACAGAAAGCATTCAACTGAAATACCACAATATTTATCATCTTGCCTCAAGACAAAGTAACTTTTGTAATGAAAGAAATTCAAGTGAAAATTTTTCTACATGTTTTCTTTCTTGTATTTTTTTATTTCATTTTTCCTGTTTTTCTCTTTGGAATGATAATTCTTCGGTGATAAATAATGTTTGGTGTTGTTGATGTTGTTGTTTCATTTTTGAGCTTCTTTTGGGTTTCGTTACATGTATAGTTAATACTCTTGGAATACATTTGATGTTGTTTCACTGTTAATAACATTCATACGCACTCATACCCTGAATACATATATACATACATACAAGTATACATACACACATATTGTTACTAATTGAGTTTGTTAAGAGTTTCTAGCATATACGCCCTTTTCAAAGCCTACGCTTTATGTGCTCTCGTGCACATAAACTTCTATGATCTATTGAGGGGTGTGTGTAGAAGTGTGTTTTCAAGATAATTACTATGTAAGTAGTTAGATGTGAGGGAAGTATTCCTTAGGGTTAGGTTGAAATTAAGAAAAACTATTTTTTTTATTGTATTTTGAATTAAAATTTTTTATATTTTTTCTTTATCTAACTAAGGACATCGATATTATAAAGTTAATATTTAAAGTTTTCTATCTCTTTATGGCAATGTGAGTTTATATTTTATAATTTATTTTATGTTAAAGAAAATGTCATTATTTTTACTGTATACCCTAAAGGATTAAACGTCATCTATGTGCTGTTCTTTTGAAAATAGTTTAAAAGCATTCTCATTTTGAAATCATCAGCTTAGAATATTTACTTTAGCTAGTCACCGTAGTCTGCTTGACGAAGCTATCATCCTTTGAGATCACGGATATAGCACCGTTTATTGAACTTTCAGACTAGCTTCCTGTATAGGGAAGTTATCGATAAGCTTGATGGAATTCGTTTAGTACAGTGACTGAGCCTACCTGTGGCATCACAACGGGCGGTTATGCGTGATTAAGTAAGCTTTAGTATCAAAGCTACCAATCCAATCTATTTACCTACCCAGCCACCTCTATGCTTATGTTCTTTTCAAGGATTTCATTAAGTTTTTCGATGATTGATCTACAGAGACCTACTGTTTAAGATCGACTCTGAGTGGTGGATATGAAAAACTTATCATGGCAATTTTATTTACTCTTAGAATTTTTGCCAGGAGGCTAGTGAGAGGAGGAGTCAATAAAAGAAGAAATAGTTCAGATATCTGAGATAGGGATTGAACCAGGAATTCTCATCTAATAAGCTAACACACTATTTATTATAATCCATAAAAAAGAAAACAATATTTGATGCCCTGATATTCTATTAGCAAGAGGTCCGTAGATTCGGTTCCCATCAGAGACTGTGGCTTGTTACACTACACTGAGACTGGGACTTAAGTAACTCAGTTCTTAATAATTAAATATGATTTGTAATTGTAATTTAATTAATAAAGAAATAAAAATTTTAAAATATTTTTTAAATTATTTTGAAATATTCTCTCATAGCAGCGAATGTGCATACCTTCCCACTTTTGTTATTAAAATTTGTTTGTAGCCTTTAGCTACTCTTAGTAGATTTACCTGGTACTCCTTGAGTATATACTAAGTGTTAGAGTAAGTTTGTGTGTATGTGTGTCATTGTATAAGTTTTTAGAGAGTGTTATTCAACATGTTTTGAGAATTAAAATCCAATTTTGTAGCAGGGCGTTGCATATAATCCAACCAATTTTGCCTTTACTTACAGGCATTTACACTCTGCTAATGAAAATATTACTTAAAACACAGTGTAGTTTACATAGTGAGCACATTTTGATTTTTAAAGCATTTTTGTTGGCATCATTAAAAGCATAGTTTAAGATCTTGTGACAAAGAAAAAGGAACTGCTTTAAAATTGCTCTTTGCTGTTCGTGTTTCTTTCTTTCTCTTTCTCATAGTTTAAGCCATAAAAAGAATTTTTTTTCTTTTTTTTGAAATTCTTGTTTAAAAGTTGTTGTTTAATGTTATTATTGTTGTTGGGTTGTTTTTTTTTATGCAGTTACACAAATGAATTTCACAAATATTTTCGTGTGCATTTTAAATGCATTTATGCCATGCCTAGTGCATATTTAATGCTGTTAACAACCCCGAACCCAATCAAATGCTGCTGCTATTAATTTTGTGAAGTTTTTCATTTGCAACGTAAATGTTTTAAAGTCTTTAAATATAATTCTTCACTTCATTGCATTTTGGATGCAGTGAGTATGCAATGATTGAAGCAATTAAAAATCTTTTTTTTTTTTTTGCAAATAATTTATTTTCAATATTCATTCATGCACGATTTAGCTGTTGGCAATTGATTGAAAACTAAAACAAAACAACAACTACTTGCTAATAAACTTGTTGTTGGCATACAAATATTTGTTGGCAAGTATTGTCGTAAATATTTGATTTAATTTGATATTGAGCCATATAAGGTACGGAAATAAACTTCTGTTACTTAAATCAACGAAATGTTAATTTATAATTTGCCTGGAGATTAGCTTCTGTGTTTTTATATTAATTAGGAAGCTACTAAATGGAAATGAAATTGTATACGATACAGAGATGGGCTTGTGTTGCTATAACCGTGGTAATGAGAACTTGTCTTATAACTGTGCTACAAGATCTGTACGATTTAAATCGGTTTCATATGATAGTAATGGGAGACAAGTCTAATGCGATATTCATCAGGCGGCATTGTAAACTTAAAAGTCGAATAGGTCACCTTACCTTTCTAGACAGTACGCTATAATTTTTTGCAATGCTTCACAACTAGACTGTGTAATAATATTAAGAGGGGAACTAATCTGTGGTATGCATATGGCCCAAGGACAGATAATTGAACAGAAACGGGGTGTACGATTCCACAGGAAATACAGAAAGAGGGGCATATCAATGCTATCTGAAAGTATGGTTGCCATCCAATAAGGCATCCAGAAAACTGAATCAGTTAGGCAGGACTAGATATCAGGACATGTGGGAATTCGTAATCCTGTTGCTGTTGCAAACTTTTAAATACCCAGGCCAAACAGATTCCAAGTAGGTATTCTCATAATTCGTTACCACAATTACTGCCATCTGGCTTTTTACCAATGATTTGAAGTAAACAAATGATTGAAGTAAACGTTTGAGTAGAGAATAGTGTCTTTATCTTTCCTTTCATTAATCATGATTTTCTAAACTCCTATTCCAACTCCACAGAAAGGATCTAGTCCTGTCACTAGCATTGAAATGCCCCTCCTTGGCAACTCAACTGCTAGCTATTCTCAAATGACCTGCTACACAGCAAAGGGTGATCCATTATTTCCTATACTACATTGGACTTAACTTTATAAGAGCCATGTACCATGTCGTTTGTATTTTCTCTTCATGTTGAGCAGATCATTTGTTGGGTTGACTTCCACTCTGTTCTAAGGTCTATTGATGACTTTTGAATAGACTTAGGAGAAGCTTTAAAATCTACATTCTTAAACTATTAAATTGAAATTTATAACGATACCCAGATGAAGTGATCTGCTAATGTTTTATTTAAAAAATAATTCTTAAGTCTTTAGGCTGTATGAGCATAGAGATAAACCAAACATATTCCTTTCCTGGAATAACATTAAAGATTATAACAATGATTTTCATTCTGATTTCATGCATGCACAGAAAAAGGTATTGTTGTCTTCATTTAAAACTCTAACTGTTAATGACAAGCACAATATATAAGCAAATAAAACTTTTACAAATTCCATATAATACAACGAATTAATACAGGACATCACGCTATTTATATTATAGTCGATGTAGGTATGAATGTGCTTAGAAGTTATATTATAAATCATAATAAATATCACACCTATTGTGGCTTTATTATAAAAGACTCTGCCGAGTCCCCGTAAGCAAATAGTGTTGTTGAAATACTAAGTCTTTCTAGCATTAAATTATTCACAACTTAAGTGTTCCAGCACAAACACAACAACATCTCCCTTAACATCTCTAGTCAAAATGCAGCCACACACTTACTTTTCATTCATCAACACTTAAGCATACAAATGAGTGTAGAAGTGTAGTATTTTGTCTCTGTTTACTTTCATAATATATGTAAGTGTTGCCATTGCGTCACAGTTACAAAATATAATATGATACATTCCACATGCATTTAAAGCAAAGTTGTTTTCATTCAAGCTAAGGCCAAACACTTTTTACACCAAAATTTAAATGAAAAATAAAAAAATTTTGTTCTTTCAAATTGCAGTGAAATGACCCCATAATTCTTCTGCACTTACATACACAGAGAGAGAGAGAGAGAGAGAGAGAGAGAGAGAGACAGAGACTCATTTATTTGTACAGTCATAAAACAAAACTGAAAGTTTTATTTACCAAAGTTATCTGAATATACTCACACAAATCATAATAAAAATAAAATTATGGTCGTGGAGTCATTACCATCGTAAATGTGTCACTATGGTACTGTAAATCATCATCGTCTTTTGTATCGTGTTTCAGTTTCAGTTGTCCTACATTTCCTTTCTACGGTTAAATATGTGGGCTGGCACTTACATAAGTGAAGGATAGTTAGTAACAGATATTTTGCTTGAAGGTTTAATATTATTACCGCCATTATAGCATATCATATTTTAATGTTGTTGTAAGCGAGTAAGAACATGTGACAGTAGATTGTGTAGTATTTTGCTAAATTAGTTTCAAAATCATTGTGTTTTGACATAAAACGCAGACGAAATAATGAACCAATTTCATGAAAATAATCATGGTTTGGCCTTAAGCTTAAGAGAAGCTATGGCTTTGTTATGGGCTTGTCTGAAGAAGAAAGTCGTGTAACAAAAATAATTTTGTTTTCAAAACAGTCTCAAAGTGAGACTGATCTATAGACTTTGCCTAGGTTATTCTAAATAAGATAACGGACCCTTTATGATAAGTAGGGGCCTATTTAAACTAGAGGGACCGTGGGGATCAAACTGAACATATAGGAAATAATCTCGCTATTACAGTATTTTTTTGGCATGTCTTCCAATAAGACAGTTAGCCTGTTAGAACCGAATAACACAATCGGAGCAGCTCTGCCCTGTAAATCAGGATTTAGAGTATCAGCAGCAATTTTCGATGACATCTTCTAAACATGCAACCTTTATAAGAGTTATCTTTGAAAATATCGATATTTTTCTAAGAAATCCTCGGCATTTATAAACGTAGAACTTGATCTTTATCTGGCTGCCCTAGCAAATTAGGAGGTGTTCATAGAAAAGTACCTTAACCCAACAACCATTGCGGCAATTTCAATATGGCAAAGACTACTTCCTAGAAAACACTGCAGTGCGCTTTAAAATCAGAAGCATAAATATATCGACACTGGAGATCGAGAATCTCTCGATCGTCAAACCATAAGTCTCTTGTTGGAATCCGAAAATCAAATGTTCTGACGTTTCTTCATTTTTTTTTTTTGATTCTTTCCACAATATGGTTTTAGTTGGAGTTCACCAAAATAGATTTGCCTTTGAGTTGATTTGTTTTCTCAAGGATCCGTTTTGAACCAATTAGTGTTAGCTGAGACGTACCTACGTAAAACATGAATGTTATGTTGTCTCCAGTTATGTTAATGTTAACGAATGAAAAGCTCTAAGTGTCAGAAGAAGCATTCCTAGTTTGTAGTTATCAAGTCACCTACATCGGGCCGAATATCAAACAAAAATTTTCTATATGGGCGGACTACTTTGAGTTGAAAGTTGAGGCTTTTTTTTTTTGTTAAATACGGAACAAGGCAAATGAGTATAGAATATGCTTTCTCTCTCTCTCTCTCTCCGCACAAAGCACATACGTTTTCACCATACTGTTTGGTGAATAACATAAACGGAATGTGTAAGATGACAAGAAATTACGCATAGATGGCGCTTATCTCCTACTTTTAATTCGGTGTTGAAGATGCCCTTGGTATTGTTTGTCATCAACTATAATCTTGATCTACAGTACTCACTTGAGGGCACTACACATATATACCAAGTGTTGTTCATATGAACAATAAAAACAAAAACACTATTCTGATCCTGATTGCCCTGGTAATATGCTAGGCCTAGGTCCATGCTGCCGTTTTTAAAAGCTCAATTCAGGTAAATTTAAAACATTTATTGTGTTGCCTTCATTTTTTTATTTTTTTTTTTTTTATTTTCTTATAACTTTGCTTGCCTCCATTAAATGAATTAAGTTTGTCTGAATATTTTATGAATCACATTAAATTTAATGGCGGTCGTCATTCGTAATTTTTGCTTTTTAAGCTTAAAAAAATGATTTTCTTCAACTGCTTATAATAATGGCATCTGAATTTCAGAAATAGTTTTTCATTGAAGTTTTTTTTTTTTTTGTTTTTGACTAAAATCCCTCTAAGTGGAAACCTTTATTAGAATTTCGTATAATTTCTATCTATTCCTTCGTATTGTCAAGTTTTACTCATTTTCTCTCATTCTTTTTGTTTTTGTTTTTCTTCATAAATAACCACAAATTCATTTATGGATTCCTGCAAACTCGTGTTGATATGTTAAAATACATACCTAATGTAAATAAGTTTGTAAATGAAATATTAATACATACATAGACATACATATGTCTATAGATAAATACATATACGCATAGTATACTCGTATATATGTGTATGTGTATTCGTGTACATAATAAGAATATGAAAAACATCCGCGTGTCGCCATTTTTATGAATGCGACTTAAAGCTGTGTTGAGTTGTGTTGTGTTGTGTTGTATCGTTTATAGAGAGGCCAGTAAAATGTATTATAAAATGATAACCCAATAAACAAATATTTTCAAGAACTTTTTCTTTGTTCACATCAACTATGCAGTAGCCCACCAGCCTTTTTAAGCTTTAATAAATATCCATAATATTTGTTCTTGATACATACTCTTACATAACATAATTGGTCATTACAAGCCTTCAGTTAGGATTACGACCTAGCTTCTCACACCACTTTTGTTATGTGTGTTAATTTTATACATGACTGGCGGTACTTCTTACACTTTAACGTCGATTCTGAAGAAAGGATTTTTGAGAAATTTTTCATGGCAATTTTATTTAATCCCAGAATTTTTGCCAGAAATCTCCTAAGAATCGTTTTATTCTAAGTGCTGGACTTAGTTCTTCAAGTCTAATAAGCAAACACACTACCTACTAGACTACGGCGCTATGATCGTGTGATTGTAAGGTAAGGCATCAAACCAACAAACAGCACCAAAACTGAACTGCGACAATACTTTGAGGAAGACTTATGATTTCAAGAGACGCAAATTGTAAAAGGAGCAGGGAACTGGGTATTAATTATCAAAGAGCTGGCAATCATTATAAGAAATAAGTTCATGGGTACCACATGAATTAACAGTAAAAAATTTATTAGAAGGAGTTTTTAACTGGTAATTCAATGGTTAAACAGGCCAAAAGTCGGACTTTGAAAAACAGATCATGTGGGCCAACATTAGCGGAAAATAATGTGGAAAAAAATGCACGCAAGGAGCCAATTGTAGCCTCAAAGACTGTACCAAAATCAGAATTGATTTCAAGAAAGGTAATACTGTGTGAGTGCAGGGATTAAAGAGGAATTGGCTGGTAAAACCAATGATTCTAAACTCTATTGTCAAGAGATACTCTACTGTAATGGAACTAAAACAAACAATTCAATAAAATGGTAAGAATTGATCAATAAAATACGTGTTGTGTTCTATTATGGCAACGTAACATCATACATATGTTTGATAAGAGATCGTGGCTGGAAAATTTCAATGCAACACCCAATGCCCAAGTGAAAAATCGCTGGTATCATCCTAGCTTAACTTTGTCAGAAAAAGCATAGAAAGTTGCCATAATCTAGAAAGAAGTGTATTGACTTATTAAACAAGAGCCCAATGGTTCAAATCCCAGCTCAGACATCTTGAACTAAACGAAATACATATGAAAAGAATATTTCTTTCAACGACCTTCGCTTAATAGTTTTCCGGCTAATAGCTTTGAAGGCCTTTGCAGCATTCTTGTGAAAAAAGTAAATTTTAAAAATGGCCTGCACAATTGTGAATAAGAGGGGGATGTAGTAGTAAGAAGCCGTTGGATTCATAGTGTGAACAAATTTTTATAAGTTTGATTAGTTCATCACAAATATTGTTTGCTGGTTTCAAATGAAACGAAATGAATGAAAAATGAAAAGAAGAAAAAAACAAATAAATGCGTATAAAGACATGGCACAATATACGGTTATATTTTACGCACATTTATGCATATTAATTTATTTAAGGTTTGTCATTTTATAAATCACCGGAAGTGTGGTAATGTAAACTCCATTTTCTCGTTTTTAAAAACGAAACACACTTCTCTGTGAGGCTTCCTTGTTGTTTTATTGGAAAATGTAATTCCATTTAAAATGAAATTAAAGGAAAAGGAGAGAAAGAAGACACAAAAAAAAAATGAAAATGAAAATGAAAAAGAAAAAGTAATAAATACGCAGATACTTAAAACAGAAAACCCAATACAAAGACAATAATAATAATGAAAAAGAAAAAAAAAAAGAAAACAAAAATCAAAAGAAATGAAATTCGGAAACATTGAGTAACAGAGAATGAAAATGTGGGACATTGCTAACGGAAGGAAATAAATGGAAATAAAGTTAAAAATTAACTCTTATTTTTTCCGTTTCACTTACTCTTTTTGCTTTTGTTTTATTATTAAGAATTTAAGAAGTAATAGAAGTCAGAGAGAAAATATAAAAAATCAGCATTAATTAAGTGTATTTTCCCATTTACTAGCAACCTGACTGAATCATAGTGTTGTGTTAAAACCTTAAAATTGTGTTAAAACCTTCTAGTGCTCAATAACATATAGTAAAGGCCAGAATAAGTGTCATAAAATTTAGAAAATTTTCCTTTTTAAAGTTTCCTTTCATTTGACATGTTCCCTTAACACATAACATTGGCGACGTTTCTTATGACATTTTTTTCTTTCTTTCTTTTTTTTTATTGAAATCGAAAAAAAAATATCCATTTACAGAGTCAGTCCATGCTTGTCTTTATTATCATCATCACTTTTAGTTTTACTGCTGCTGTTGCATTTATTGGCTTCAGTTTTCATTTTTCCTTTTTATTTTCTCTTTAAAATTCATTTCTCTTTTTCAATTTCTTTCCATTTCGAATTGATTTAATGGGCATGTCCATACTACTATTAAGAGGTCATTGCACTTTACTGTCTCCTTACAAAATGAAAACAAAATGAAAGTGTTGTTTGAGATTATCTTTTAAATTTTAAAGCTTAGTAAACACTTAAAATTGCTTTAAACATACTTTAAGAGATTTTCTTTTTTTTGTAATCTTAATGGCTGGCTAATGTTATTTCAATATTATTTTAATAAATTTTGTTGTATTATAATCAGTAGTGATATATCCGTACAAATGCATATGTTCGATATACGGCTGAACAAGATTAATAAATTAAAATATTATTACGAAAATGGAAATGGTGTAACATTGTTTAACATTAAAATGTTAAACAAAAGCTTCAAAAACAAAACAACGAACTTGTTTACTTTATTAACGAAAATAAAATAACAACATCAGTATAACGAAAAAAAAGGAATATGCAAGTAAATAACAAACAACAAGAACAGCGCAAGGATAAACGTAAACAACCTACACTAACAACAAGCATGCAAACATGTTGTTTACATTCATAGAATTCTCTTGAAGACGAAGACTGCTCTCGCCTATGAGAACATTCATCAGACTGTTTACTTCGCTATATAAAAGGCAAAGCAAAGCATGAAAGGTCGGAGTAGAACTTCAGTCAGTCTTGTGTGAAGACGCATTGCGTGTGAAGGAAACCAATCGTGGTTAGAACGTCTCCGTTATTGTTTATCGCAAAGGGCATAAACAGAGGAATAACAAATAAAGCAATTGTTGTTGTTAGAATCAGTTCTGAACAGTGGCACACAAAAGTTGTGCGAATAATAAAGGATTTGATTAAAATTAAACAGAAATTTATTTTTATTTTTTATTTTCAATCTACGATTTCATATTTCAAACCTTTTTAAAAGTTAAAAACGTAACAATATTAAAGTTTCATTAACTTTATACTAAAGCACCATATGAAGCACTCCCTTGGGTATGCCATCTATCGGTTTAAATTTGTAACATCGGCTATTTTCAATCTGAGAATACATATGTCAAAAAATTTAGTATATTATCTCCACTGAACGTAAAGAAATCAATTTACGCTTGAGCAACTTTCGGACTAATTGGGCACGATGATGTCGATTTTGCAAAAATAAAAAAAAAATCATCTTTTCGGCTGATGCTCTGTTGCATCTTGTTGGGAACGTTAATAAGCAAAACTGCCGTAATGGGGACTCAGAAAACCCTCCGGTTGTCTTACAGAAGCTAAAAAATTCTTGTGGAGTAGAGCCATCATTGGCCAACATTTCTTTGAAAATATGGATGCCGAAATTATACGGTGAATGGAAACACCTATTGCACTATGATAACCGATCTTTTGTACTCACAGTTCATGTTATCGTTTTGAATAATGTTTGATTTCAACAGGATGGTGCAACATGCCACAATCGATTTATTGCGTCAAACGTTTGATGGCCGTTTAATTAGACGAAATGGTGATGTCAATTGGTTGCCAAGAAACTGCAATGTGACATCGTTAGAGTATTTTCTGTGGATCACCGTTAAAGAAAAGTGTTATGTCGACAAACCAAAAACAATTGACCATTTGATGGCTGATGAAGCAGACAATTAGAGTCTCCCTACAATGTGTTTTTAACTTTACATATGTCACTGGCAGTGTTTGCAATCTTGCTGAAAAATAATTTCTAATAAGTCGATTAAAACTGGATGCTAGTTTGCCATTAGATCTCTTACACTGGTCCAACTGTTGATACTACACTTGGAAAATAAAAACTTTGACCATTGTAAAGTGGACATCATGGTAGCTGACTTTAAGCCAACTCCAGCATCATTCAAACAGCAAACACAGCAATTTTGCAACAAAAATTTTTTGTTGCCGCATTACCTTTAAATAATCCTTTCCATGTATGCCGAAAGAATTGTTCAAGATGTCTGAGCCATAGGTTGAGACTACTCAGGCCCATACACCGAATCGAGACCTATTAATCGAACTTTATTGGGGTTGTTCCAAATGATTTTTGTGCAATAATTAGTTTCTACACAGTTAAAGCCGAGTTCATACGATGGCTGGACTGAATTATTTTCGTTGTTTTCTCAGCAATGAACTTCACCGTAAAAAATTGACGAATCATAAATTATTTAGTCACGTGAGGTTTCCACATGGGCAGAATAGATTGATGTAAAGACCAGTCATATGCTGAGATGTGTGAGATCAGAACGTAATTCATGTTAAAGTACGATAACCTGTATAACATTAAGACTCTTTATTTTATTTCAAATTCTTTATCATTTTCTGAGTAATCCTTATGGAACAATGACATGAATATTCATTCTTTTGCCTTACAAGTGTACATATATGTGCACAATTGTCATGTTAATAACTAATTTGCATTTATTTTATTCCTTCCCTTTGTTGTGGAAATGTCTATGAAAATAAATACAAGAAATCTTTGTATGTTTACTTGTATGACTTCGTTTCAATATCAATGATGACTTGCAAAATAATCAATATAAAGTTAACAATAAATTTAAATAATAAATTTCAATTTTCTATTCAAACATCATCTAATTTCGCAATCACCCTCCTTATAACTTATTTTGTTATAAAGAGTTGCCATATCTATTGTTTTTCCTAATGATATTATCATATGAAATCTAAAATCGAAACATTTGCAGCTCAAATACATCATGTAATGTGAAAAGGGGAAGAAAACCTATAAACTGCTGGAGGTGTTGTTGTGATTTTGAAGTGATGATGCCGTTTTTTTGCATTATTATCTGTTATCAGATGGACTTTCATGGTAAAACGGATCCCTGGCTTAGCTGCCCATGGTGACTTGTTGCTACAGGGATGACTCTCAGCTTTAAGATAGAATTGGATAGGGCCTCTATATAGAATTACCAGAAACTGAATTTTGTCTGCAAAAACCAAAGCGAAGCGCGATAATTTACTAAACATACAGCAACTTAAAGATTAAATATCAAGGACTGTTCTGGAACAAGAAAGGGCGATTACAATATACTTCATGCATGACACAGTATATATCACATGGAAAAAGCGAATAGAGAGAACGAACACAGTCAGTCTATTACATACAATAAGATTGATTAACCAATTATCAAGCTTAAGTTTGACAAAACTCCTCTCAATTCAGACGAGTGAATTGAAAAAAGAAATAGAGGCTTCATGCAGAGAGTATGTTTGTTAGATTAGAAGTTTGGTTGTTTAAGGCTTAGATGTATGCCAATAGGCAAGAGAGCATTGTAAATTGTTCCTCCATTTATTCCATCACCGAGTGACTATGAGAGAATAATTCGCAGTGCAGGTTACCTATCAATACTAGTTAAACACAAACTAACTGATAAAGTTTGTTCAAATTTTGACAGGAATTTACTAGTTTTAGTAGGAGTCAACTAATTTTAGGATGTTGCCACCTTGTGTGGACGGTTTGCGCAGAGGAAGAAAAACAGAGTATTTAATAAATTTCAGTTATAGACCGTAAAGCAGTTTCTGATTGGTTAAACCTGCAACATTACTTTAGAAAATGTGATTGATTTTCTAAAAAATTCGATATACGAAGTGAAATTTATCTTAAAAATTGCCTTCGAGCGTAGATTGATTCTGAGTGGGTTTCTACATTTTTGATACCATGAACATTGATTTTGAGAAGCCTTTCCAGATTAAGTGTTTATTTGATGTGAGCTATATATTGTCTATCCTGAAGCCTGGTCATCAAAATCGCCCTAGTCTAATAAGTGGTATGTTAGCTAACCACGATTCAAATCCGAGCTCACACATCAAAACGAAGTACGAAAATAGGTTTCTTTGATGACTTTCTCTCAGCAGATTTCTGAGAGTAAAATAAAATTGCCATGAGAAGTTTCTCAAAAATCTGCCATTCGGAAACTGTAGGTCCCACCAGTCATGTATTAAGCTAGGTCGTAATCCTGACTGATAAAATTGCATCGAGCCTAAACGAGTTCGAATTACAATCGCGTGATGTAACTCAATAAATATTCAAATATTTTATGCCCATAAATAACCCATAGGAATTCAAACGTTAATTATAATCTTATTCTTTATCTGAATTGTCTTCAAAATAATGTTGTTTGCATCATGCGTTAACGCTTCCTTTAACCACTTACGTAATCCACCAAAAAGTAAATAAAAAGTGAAACTTATTTGTGAAAGTTGTTAACCAAACGTGGTGCTTTATTTGAAATGCATTAAAAATTTACGTAAGGTTTTGCACAACAACATTTTGATAGTAAAAATAAACAGACCAAATAACTGTAAATGTACAAATAAATCACGATACACACATACTCATACACACATACATAGTTACTGTAGAAAAAAAAATAAACTAAAAGCATGTATTAGGGAAACGGATATAAAAGAAAAGCTGAAAGGACATTTCCAAAACATGTAAGCTGTTGTGAAAGTGTTTGTGTGGCTGACGTTTAGTAGCTGAAACTGAAAGAAGTATTTGACATGTAAACATAACACTTTAATATGAAAACCATTTTAGGGTTAACGAAATGGCACTGGCATCAAATAAAATATGACAGTTGGCAAGTATAGCAAGTAATAGAAATGATCGATTAAATAAAATTTTAAATTCTTTTTTGGTTTTGTTATCGATTACTGCACTTTAAATCCATTATATCGGTTTTCTTTTATTTTAACTACTTAAATAAATTGCTAAATAATCTCTAATGAATTAATATCGACAGTTAAAATATTAATAGATTTTTGTTGTTGTTTTTGTTGTTTTTTTTTTTGCTTGTAAATAAAATTTTATCTGCTATCGACCAAAAGAAAGACCAACAAAAAAGTTTAAAGTTTGTTGGTTAAAAATATTTTGATCGTCATGTAAATAAAAAATTTTTTAAATAAATTGACAAAATTTCCTAAAAAACTTTCTCTGTGCTATTTGGTATATTAATGCAATTTATCTTACCAAAAAACAAAACAAAAACAAAGGGGGAGAAAATAAATAGCAGCCGAATAAAAGTTTTTATTGCATATTTCGCACATTTATCTTGTCCAGTCGGTTTTTATTTTTTCAATAATTTTGTTTATTTTTTTAAAAACTTTTTTAATTTGATACTCTAGTGGTGATAGGTAAGCGGAAACCAATAATAGATATATAAGAGGTATGTTGAGGAATAAGGCTACTTTTGAACTTTATTTGACTGAGTTCATATCGCTATTCACCCAGAGATACATGTCCTCTCACATTCGCTATCCCTAGTAGTTCAACAGCAGTAACTTCGCACTCGTATTCTACATACATTAATACATACATCATCATACATACATACTACAACACATACATCATACATACATTACATACATACATACATAGCATCATACATACCATACATAATACATTACATAAATACGCACTACATACATCACATTACCATACATATGCATAGCATACATACATACATACATAATACATACATATCAATCATACACTACATATATACCATACCGCCTACATTAATCATACATACCATACATACATACAGTATCATACATACAATACATCTTACAGTACATACCATTCACATGACATACAGTACATACATACAAATAGATAGTGATATACAGGATGGTTGACAGCCTCGATAATTTATATTCTTCCAGATATTGCGGTCGAGGCACTCCTCCGTGGGGATCAACAATGCGAAGGAAACGCCTCGTGTATCGTCTAAGTGCGCACTCATGCAGCCCCAAAGTGGCTTCAGACATGTCTGATGAACGGTACTGCGGTATCCTGACCAGACAATACCGATAGATCCATCATCTGGCCGGCATGAGCATGAGCGGCATATACTCCTTCGCCGTTCCACCACACCCCGGGACCCAATCAGTAGCTATATAAGCGGAACACCCACCGACCGGACTTCATGCCCACAATGGCAGACATCGCGTTCGGGAACACACGTCTCCCCACCAAAGGGAGAATACCGACACTTTCACCTTCGCTCTCGATATACACCTTTGCGCATGAGACACCCAATCACCTGCGAGCTGAACTTTACTTGACACCAGTTCTACACTCGGTCCATCGGCTCGCCCTTCAGCACACGCTCACCTCACAGATTTGAGACGTCATAGGTTCCCCCTACTTGCCCAAGCTGTGTAACATGAAGGACACCCGAAGATGCGGAACATAGTATAGAATAAATTTCAATCCAACTACAGATCACGATAGCCACGTCTGACAACGCAGTTTTGTACAAACCCGTAATGGAAAGAGTGATGAATCTAATTCTATGGAGCCCAATACAGCCAGAAATGCCTGAAGTTATGCTGGGAGCTCCGAAGGTTTGGAGGAACGAAGACGAAATTTAATTTGTAGTGATAAAGCTTCAAAGAATAACCAGCCCTCCGCGAAGTAATACCTTACGGCAGTCCCGCGGAGGGAGAGTGGTTGAAAAGGGGTGGGTTAGTACGTAGGCACAGTGATGGTGAATCGTGCATTCTTTTGTTGGAACAGAAGTGGTCTTTCGAAGATTCCCACCTCCGGCTTAAGTCAAAAAAAAAACATACAATAATACATTACATACATAATACATACATACACATACATACATACATACATCACATACATTACATACATATCATACATACAACAAATTGGTCATTAGAACACTGCAGTCAGGACTACGGCCTAGCTTCTGTATGTATGTGTTAATTTTATACATGGGTAGCGGGACCTAGAGTCTAAAGTCGAATCCGAAAAGACAGTTTTTTTTAAGAAACTTTTTCATGGCAATTTTTTATTTACTCTCAGAGTTCTTGCCAAAAATCTGTTGAGAGGAAGTCACAATTTCGTTTTGTTNGTCTGCCCTGGGGCTTGAACCGAGGTCTCATAACTATAAGCCAACGTGATACCTACTAGACTACAGATAGACTACCGTATTAAAAGCATTGAGATCGAGTAAAAATAATTCAAATCATTAGAGCTACGCTCAACAACGCATAACAATCAAATCTTCACAGCAGAAGTTCAATCATTCACTTCACTTCAATCATTTCACTTCAAAACTGAAGTACAACAAGTGTAAACACTATTGTTTGAAAACTAATTGCATGGAGTACGACCTTACACTTTGAGGTATCAAACGATCTATGAGAGTTAAGATGGATTTCCAAAAATAAAATTAAAATAATATGGAGATCAGATTGCATTCTTTAAGAAATGCAGACTATAATGCTTCGCTGGATACTTTAAAATATTCTCGATGACATATATTCCGTGTGACATGCATTAAAAGCAACCCCATTTTAAAAGAGCACTCTTGGAAGTGCAAATGAGTGTGAGTTGTTAATAATTCAGTGTCCAGATGAATTCTTTAATCCACCTATTTAGCATTAGATACTGAAAATAGGAAATGCAAAGCTGTTTTATTGAAAGATCAAAAAGAAGTAGGGTTATCGAATAAAAAAAATCCTTAATTCGCCTGATGGCTTTACACTGTAACAAAGCCGATGGTGCTTCCCCGCTACGAAAACTTCGTACGAACATAAGGATGACAATGAGTCAGAGAGTAAAAACAATGTGTGTGCCACATTATTATCAATTGCATTTTTTAGTAAAATATATATGTCTTTCGTCCCATTCGCGTTCGTTCTTGTGCTCCAAACCACTATGTATATACTTAAATAACCAACTCACACTCTATGCATTAAACCATAATTCCAAGTTGTTTAAATTGCATATACAAGCGTAGTTAACAGGAATTTTTTTTAAATTTGCAATCTCTTCTCTCTCTATAACATTTCATGGTAAATTAGTCTGCTAAGATGATCTCGACTCAACCGTACTTACGGTTTTTTCCATGCTTTATTCTTGTAATAGTGCCCGCAAGCTGTCCTGTCGACAAAATCAGCGTAGAAAATACATTCCAGTTATGCATAAAGCATGGCTTATATGAGACCCATCTTTGGAGAAACACATAAGCTACACAGTTAATACCAAGAACAAGAAACCAAAAACATATCAATAGAAATTATTATTTTTTCTAATAAATCTTGATAAATGTATAGATTAGAGTAGTATAATGATAATATACATAACACTACAAAACTATAAATTGAATGAAAATTTGAATATACCAACCAACAATAAAACATTACAAGTTTAAAAGCAAAATATTAATGAATTTCTGTTAGTTATACCCAACTCTGGTGCAACACAATACAGTAGCCATAGAATATTCGTTTCCTTTATATGATAAATAGCCTTGGCATAAAGGCCCGTCAACACACCAATGCTAGCTTTATGCGTCCACAAGAATATAGAAGGCTAAGAGGCCGGATAGGAGATCTGATAGCTTCTATTACCGAGTTAACAATACGACCACTAACATATCTAACAACAAAAGTCCCAACAAATCCTCTACATTAAACCATAAGGAGCAATACTGAAATAAGGATAAAGTCAATAACGAAACAAAAAAATGACAGAAAAATTATATTCATTGAATGAATGAATGAAAGAAGAATAAGATCGAAAATATAATAGAATAGTATACAGAAGTAAAATGAGGAATGGAAGCGACAGTACTGTAGCTAGACACATATGTAACATGGGCCTGGTTAGTTATTAGCACAGGTAAGAAAAATAAAAAATACACACAGTCAACGCATTACCACAACAAGCCGGTCATACGATAAAATCCCATACTTTAGGTCAATATAATTAGAGAGTTATAATGATGTGCGTACTTATTACTGTTTAACTATATAACACACGACAACAACATTATCGCTAACATCGCCTATGAGTCGCGCACGTACCACAATTGCTCTGTATACACAGAAGCATAGGAGCTATGAGTTCTAACAGCAAACAGCGAAACATAATAAGATATGAATGACGCTGAATCAAGATAGAAATGATAGATTGCGTCGGTATATTCTCTTTGTGATCTGTTGCTTTTTTGTGTGGTTGATAGAGAGAAACCAAAGAGGGGTTGTGTGTAGACGAAAAAGGTTGTTAAATTAAGAAATAATGGGCTAGGTGAAAAATTCTTGATCCGTCAGTGCTCTCTTAAATTTATAAAACTTAAATAGAAAAATGATACGCAAATGTTGCGAGATGCGTTAACCACTCTAACGAGAGTTATGATGTCATTATCATATATAGTTCTCACAATATTAATACCATTTATAGGTTGTCGATATCATTTATGAACAGCACGAGCAAACGAGCAATTATTTTTGCTTCCAGAGTATAAGGTGGCATCGTAACAATATAAAAATCATAGCTTCTGTACTGGCTCACACAACTGTACACATAAAATCTGAGGCACAGAGAACAGTGGCATGCAGGTTTATGATGAGAAATGACGGGCTTCTATATAGTATACTATTCTCTTCTGTTTGTCTTCCTTTATTTCGTATCGAGTTTTCTTCTCTGTTATACTTCTATATAAGAGAAAATTACAGCACGGAGCAATTATATAAAATAGTATGTTAACAGAAAACATTATATTTTATTGATATCATAGAGACACGAAAAATTATTGCCAGAATCTTCATCCTCAGTGACGCCTTATTTATAAACTAAAATAGAGCACAGTGTAGAGTGTACCATGTCCATAATATAATCGCTTAAAAGACAATGGAATGATTTTTGTATCTTTATCTATTGATAGCCGCCTAGCTCGACATAGCGCCTGCTCTCCTAACGAATCGAACAGTGATCAGGTACACTATCAAGGCCAAACGGAAAATCGCAGCATATCACAAAAAGGCAATTTATTCTAAAACATGATCAATCGCAATATGTCGAGCTCTGGCACAAAAATTGAACAACTGAATTTGACCCGATGGCATCGGGTTAACGATTCGACTCTGATCAATTTTCGTTCAATCCATACACATCACTCTGTGGTTTGCAAAAGCTAATATGTACTCCGTATATTTGGCCTCACTTTTTTGCCTATAACATCAAATTTAGTAAAATCTCACCTCCAGAAAAATTGGTATCATCGCTGCCAAAGTTAAAAATTTCAAAGATCTGCTACAACAAAACTTATATCCTTTACAGTTCCCAGAAACCTGCAACCAAATGTATTTCATACATATCCTACAAATCCTCACACAAGAGCCGATCCTGTTGATTTTATTTTTTTGCGTCCATTTAATGCTCGTCCTTTTATAGACGCATCGTATAATATTAGCCATTAGCCGCCTGCCACACCCGGAGCGCCTAGATCTCTTTATTCAAGAGAAAGAATTACAATACAATGTCGATCTGAGAGGCCCAGATATTGGAAAGATTACATATGTATTGCCAAACAAACATCAATATGTATTAAGGATAATATTATTCTTAACCCTTCCCCCTACGCTCACATTGACTAGACGTACACACAAGATCCTATTCGTTCTACCAAGCTTACTATTGTACAATATTTTGGTACAACCAACTATTACTGTCTCTTAGGAATCACTTTTGGTCATTTACAATGTAAGTTCAATTGTAATGCATTGGCAAGCAGAATATTATTCTTAGGTTATACTTATGTTGCAGCATAGAAATAAGTAAAGAAATAATCAAGTACTCTTGTGTACCATCCATCCTTTGATGCTATATTCTATGAATTCACGCGTCTAATTCCAGGACAAGACGCATATCTAGTTACTGCATACGTGGCCTTGCGCTAGAGAAGCACCATTCACATCGAGATTACTTCTCCTATTCGGCTCGTTGTTCTAGATTATTATTAGGCTCTTTCTATGCCTATATATTATCCTCATACCCGAAAGACCAGAGATATAATTCAGAAAGTTTATGGCCCGCAAGAGAACCAAGTTCGATAGATATGTCCAAAACAAAATTATGATGTATTATATTAGTGTCCTTAGGACTTAATCACTAAATTATATATATATAAGGAATACATAATTTTTAACCTTTCACTGTGAAAATTGACACACTAAGGGCGCGATTGTATCAACAAGTCTATCCTAAAGATAACGCTAAGCCTTAGTTATATGGTATTAATGTGGAGAGGAGACCGACGTGATTTGTAAGTCCAATGTGCTGGCCAAATTTGATAGAGCAACATGGACTTTCTGTGTACAAAGGATTTCACTCTAATTTTTGCCACACAGTGGATAAGAAAAATTTACAAAGAGATAAATAAGTTGTGTGTTCCGTGAATGCAGACTTCTATTGCTCTGTCCCTTATCTTATCAAGACTTCATCGCCCATAGGCGGAATATAGCGTCTGGATCATATATCAGAGAGAGTAGCCCTGTTATATTTCCGTGGGCTAACGCGTACCCATCTTGTCGGTATCTCCACTAATGTGCAAACTGAGAGACGTCCGTTACATGCCAGGTCTTACACATATAAATATTAACGCATACCAAGTAATCGTTTTTATGCGACCTGCGAACCACATAAGATGAATGTGTGATTAATATTCGGCGCAGCAATATATTGGGAATTAGTTTTGGATCACTTGTTATGGTACAAAGTTTATCTCATAATTAAGTAAACAATGAGATTATCACTAATATTGGCAACTATGCATATTCAAAATTAACAGCATAAGGGAATAAATGTCGCGACTAACATTTTATTTTTGCGCGTCTAAGATAAATACTGAGTCTTAAACAATTAGAGTGTTCACGATGAAGAAAAATGCAAGAGTGTTCTTCACAGTGAGTGGCAAATTTGTGAGAACCTTTCAAAAATGATCTTACATTGCCACATGTATCGTAGCCGTATGACAGTATTAGGTATAGGTTATGTTCATTTATGAGCAGTGAAACGAGACGTCAATCCGTACGTTTCTGTGTTATCTTTAAAATCTAATTGCTTCCTGAGAGCGTGGATTCATGTCAGAGAGAAGCATGTATGCTTCGTACTTTCACACAGTCCAGTACATGTAATCGATAAGGGTAAAAATTAGTGGCATACCTCTGTATTTCGCCGTTCACACATTCTCAAGAATACTCATTGATCCCATGTCATTACAATCTTCTGCATACACACTAAGGTAGAGATGTTGTTGCAACATTTTGGGAATTGGAATAGTTTGTTTGTATAATTCGGCATATTATACAAAGAGAAACATAAACAACAAAAAAAAAAAAAAAAAATCTATTTATGTCAAACAATGTAGAGACTAACATGTGCGAATGTCGCTGATTACACATTTAATCCAACTTCATATATTCTCTAATAGTAATCATTCATCGAGAACCAATATAAAAATATGCTGAGAAATTAATAAAAGACTTCAAGTCCGATTAACTGATATATACGTCTATGCAAACCACCCCCAATATAGTGGAGTGGTACTTATTTATGACAACCGTCTTTGGCATAGCCATAGCCACACGAGTGTTTTATATGAAGCAAAAGAAATAAAAGTTATACATTCCAAGTTTCCTGTTTTGCTATGTTCACATTTTTTTTGTCTGTACTAGAATACAGAGACATATTCATTTTGTGTCGCGTGTTTCATCATGTATATCTTTATTCTAACCATTCTTTTGTCAATATCCTACTGCCAATTGGCTCCTACTAGCGTTAAAAAGAGTAGCTTGTGTGTTCTGTGCACCTGTAACAAAAATAATAATCATGAGACATATAATTATCACATATTAGAGAGAATAATAAAGAAAAAAAAATCTATATTAAAGTGATCTCAGCTATTCGTTTACAGAAACAAATTGCCCTGAGTATTAGTCATCAGTTAATAAAAAAAAAGTTTATATAAAAAAAAGACTGTGAGAAAGTTAATAGTAATAATGAAATTATAATAACACATAGCGTGCCTTTCCAATTGATTCTATGTGGATAAATAAACATCGGTGGCCTAAAAAGCGCACATACCAGGAGTATTTTTGTATATAAAGGCAAGCCCACAAGAGTATATAGAAAGATCTATTATACATAAAGTTTTTTTGCGTGCAAGTACCGATTTTTTTATAGATACCATTCTATTATCTTGGAAAATTCAGCGAAGCGAGATTTATTTTTCCCAGGGTTTTTTTATGTCAAACATTTGAATTTTATATAAATGTACATAATCTTTCTATTATAAAATACATCTCGAACCAAGTTTTTCTCATCTAATTGCAAAAGTGAGACGAGAATGAGTCTCATCAAGAAAAAGAATAAAAAAGTTAATATTGCAGTCTGCCATACTCTTTATTTTTGGCCATATTGGATTGTTTTAGTTGTTGTATGTTAACCATAGAGAAACTGACATGAACATTAAATCCTTAATACAATGCCATATAAAAAGTATGCGTGCCTTTTCATATTACCGAACAGTTGTTCCTGAGATCCTATGCAGTTAAATACAGCCTCAGCGAGATACGTACTCATATCACAGTTACAGTTCAGCAATATTAGTACAAATTAGACTAAAAATGGGTTGGATAGGGCACATTATATAAAGAATTTGAGTGAGTAAATGACTACTTTAAGATATGAGGATACCATTACAGATATTTATCTGAGGTTTACAAGTTCTATAGTCAACTGCCGGGATAAATGTGGAATTTCAAGGGATGTGCATTGTTATATTATATCCTTTTACTAAAACATAGAAAATGTTTAAACACATAAACAGTATTACGAGAAACACATAAATTAATTTCTTATTTGTATACTCTAGTTTGAGTTTTGATGTTTATCCATTTTGCGAGGAGAGATAGAAAAAGGGACACCAAAAGATAGATTTTGCTAAAAGCAGGTAAAGCAAAATAGCACAGTTTCTATTGGCGTGCGACTAGATTATAATCTCAGTTGATCTCCAGAGAACAATTATACAAGCAGCCCGTATAATCACCTCGATACCAACATAAAATAAAGACAAATTCAAGAAAAGAAAAAGGCTGATCCTTATTCGGAGTAAATATAAGTTCAGCACCACAGTTATATATGCAGACAATACAGTTACAACATATCTTTCACATATGGTGTATAAACAAAGACGCCTAAAAATTGTTGGTTACCCAGAAACTATTATTCGACAAATGGGTATTGAGAGATTCACTAATTCAATAATTAATCTTCTCACAATAAAATCTTAACATTTTGCAACAGCTAGACCAAAGTGAACAATTATTTTGACATTTCTTGAGAACACCATTAGTGTTAAACTGAATCCGTTTGACAATACTTTTGATAACCCTTGAAAATTGGTTTACATCTCTCATTCTTTAGTAGCGGATGCGGCAGATTTTTTTTTGATATGGCATGGTTATTTGAATGTTGTTCTAATTGTTTTGACAGCACAGATACGATGGAACGCAAAAGAGAGTACAGATTTTTGCTCGGAAACTATATATACATGTTCCATTCAATTAATCAAGCTCTGAAATAATTGCGAATTATTCGGAGCTGTAATTTTGCTATTACACAGAAAACGAATTGAATCATGTCTATGGCGTAAGACCATGAAATGACCCCCTCATAGTTTAAAGCAAATTTGATAGAAAATTTGTTCATAGGATGGGAACAAATCAATCTAACACTTACAATCACGAGTCTTTCGACCAAGATCTACTAGCGACATATAACGATAATTTTTATATGGTAACACGCAGAAGGCCTGGAATTTGTATCTACCATAGAACCAACACCATAATGCTTCGATACAGAGAGATCGTTCGAAAATTCACACGGACCAACCTCTTCCATACACAACAATTAAAATTGGTTCCAGTAGATAAGCATGAATAATCTCTACGAGTCGAGAGCGAGTATTCCGAAACCATATCGAGACTATCATAGAATTCCGTCTCGACAGAAATTCTTTGTACCTTGACCCTTCCACATGCCTTATTGTAAAGTAAGCGTATCAGATTGATGTCATATTGGGGATACATGATGATTTGGCTTAAAATTGGATTGATTTATATTAGACAACGCTGAACAAACATGACAATATGGACATCTCTAAAGACTTAAGACGCTGAAGTGATGAAATTTGTTATTTATGAGTAATGTAACAGTATTGTCTAAGTCTAGATTTCAGTAATTCAAAGTATTGCAAGAGCATTTCGTGAGCGCTTAGGTGGCACCTGTGTTTAATCAATGAACGATATTTATGTCTAGAAAAAGTAATGGAACACCTATAACAAAGGATCGAGCGCGTCGAACCACCTTCTCAGACTCACAATTTCTAGCGAAAGCTAGATCTATGCAAGGACACAGAGCCTATTCTCAGGATAATCTGTCGTTCGCAGTCACCGAGAATAGAACCGCCGGTGAAGTAGCCTTCTAGTGGATTTACACATACAGAACATTCATATAATCGAAAATATCTCAACGAGGAACTACACTGTTTTCACACAATATTTGTCCCAGAGTGATGGAATTGATGCCGTACGAGACGAAACTTACAGAAGTGTTTCAGATACACTACTTTATAATAGGCTTGTTACCCTAGACGCAATTATGTTCTTAGGTCTGAGCACCGGGAGAGAGAGGAGAGAGAGCGTGCGCGATTGCGTTATGGACTGATGAATTGCTTAAATGTGATAATAACCATGCAGTTGGCTTCTCACCCCCAAACAGCATCACTCAGACTAGAGTCTGTGTAAAACAACATATTATAACACTTTCGATCAATAACTTTACAGACACTTGACCAGTAAGTAATTTTTCCATGAGATTATAGTAGGTTTTAGACGACAGTAGATTTGGCCGTAAAAAGTAACGTTAGACTTAGTTATATAATTAAAAAAGACCTAAGTCTGAAATATGTGCTTAGTTACACTGCGTCTTTTCCAACTCTAAGCCTTTATCAAAGACTGATTATAGAAAATGCAAAATTTATTTCTAAGTTTACCTTCTAGAAAAAAAAAACAATTCTCTCTCTTAATACTGTCTATTACTTCCATTACAAGTCCATGTTTTCTAGCAAAAGCTATTAGATTACTTCGCTTAATCAAAATCTGTTCTTTGATTAATGATTTTCGCAGTTATCGAATAGAACTTGTTAACACGGGGATGTAGTGCAAGTTAATTGAAACATAAAATTACGTAAAGACCACAGTTAAATAAAATAACAAAACAACAAAACACAATATAAAAATATTTGGACAGGTGCTCCATGATTGGATGAATACTAAGATCGCTCTTGGACTCTTCTTTGTACACTATCCAGAGCGATTTATCTTGCCTCATTTAAATTTCTTTCCTTTAATCCAATTTTTCAAAAGTTTTTATTGTCGCCCGCTCCACCGACAACCATTATTGCAGGTAGCGGTTCTCGCTTAATACACATCTAGTCGCTTCGCCTATGAGTAAACAGCAAGCTCTTTAGAGTCTTAATCCCTTACGATATATTTTTTTTTCTTTTCACATGTCTCTTTCATCTGTGAGTATACAAATTCAGTGCTAGGAATTTATCGTTTTAGTACACCAGAATTACAGTAGATGTTTAAGGTGATTTTAATATTTAAAACCAAGTCTAATTGGGCTCGTCTTCAACTCTACCTTATGCGTTCTAGAATGCAAAATTTACCTTTTCTATTTTTACTTCTAAAAAAAAACACAAAATTCCTCTTTAAATTGACAAAATCTTCGATTTCACATTTTCTAAATGCATTGTTCATTGATTGTATGATTCTCGGAAGATGAAGAAATACGGTAGAGAGCACCACAGTTAATAAAAACAAAAAAAACAAAATATTCTGAAGAGCTCTCATTTGGAAATTATTAATGTCTCTTGACATTTTGCCTTCAACAATTTATCTTCTCATCTTAAATTTCTTTCCTTTTATTTTTTCAAATTTTCCCCCCACAAATATGTACGCCTTTACATGGCCTCCTCTAATAAGCTCTTTAAAGTCCTAATGCCATATTTTTTTTCATTTTTTTTTTTCTCCGGTTAATCAAGTCTAACAATTTCGTTTTTATAACCGCCAATATTAATGCCGATGTCACAAATGTTTTTTTTTGCCATTGAAATAAAACAGAAAAAAGAAGAAGAAATAAAAAAGCTAAAGAACGAAACATAAGAAAAATTAAGCAGATAAAACAACCCAAATGCTTTAAACTAAGCAGAGAAAAATTTTTTCTTTCTCAGCAAAAGATTGTCTGCCGAAGATGAAATTCTAAGCAAATCCTTTAAACTATAAATTACCAAACGTAACGAACACAACAACAGACTACTCTCATACTTAACTAAGCATGATAGAAATCTTTTCAATCGCTTTTAAAAATCAACAACTTTTACCAAAAATCTCAAACATCTAGATCCGTAGTTACAGACCTTCATTAGATGCGCACTCTCAAGACTCCATGATTTCCATAGCAACTCACTCTCTTCACTGACCCTCTACTTTTGGAGTACTTGCAAACCACTGATAAATGTTGTGTAGTTTGTAGCGTAGTGTGTATTATATTTGCCATATAAGAGAAATTTTCTACATAGACAACAAGTCAAGGTTTCTTAATGTCATTAACCAACTTGAAAATGCTT
>QOCX01000341.1:199350-212570 GCA_005959815.1 Sarcophaga bullata | reverse complement strand
TTAGAACCAAAAAATTTTCTGAATATATTACAAATGGCAACGGAAGGCCACTTCTTATAAAAGACCCACCATATTCGCCAGTATTACATTCTTGAGACAGTCCAAATAAATTAACAAGCATGCCAGCATGTCACACAAGTTTGCATAGGCTGAGCCAATTAACAAAAGCAGCTGAAAAATACTTTGGTCTCACTACACTGCAATTGAGAGCACTGGTCGTCGCAATGTTATACAATTAGTAGTCGAGTTTCAATTGATGCTGTAATTAGGACAAACTGGACTGCTGCAAGTATCTCCCTAAGAAAAATACTTAAATTGATTGTAGAACACTACTCTGAATCAGAAGTGAGAGTACTTACTTAAGAAGTTAAGGCTGAGTTTTAATAACATCAAGCTGTATACAGGATACAGGATTACTGTTTGAAACATATCCTATTGAAGAAGATCGGCGGACTTTTCAACACATAGAAAGTGGAATCCAACTCAAATGAATTATTAGCTTTTCATGCTTTGTTACCATAGTCGATATATACTTAACGTAGTCTGGCAACTGACTAAGCCGGACTATTTGCCATTGCATATGTCGTATACACCGGTATTTTTGTGGGACTTAGTTTCATATTAATTTTGATTTTTTAATTGAATATTATTGAAAATGTGTAATTGGTTGCATTGTTGTTTATTTTATTTTTTGTTTTTTCGATATTCAATGCTTTAAGGAAATAAACTGAACTTGTTGGTTTGGTAGTAGTGGCTGAAGGAGTATTCAATAAACTGACAATGTGAAAATATTTTCCACTGTCATGGGAATTAATCCCATTCCACCGGTAGAAGAAGAAATGAACGGTAATGAACGGCACGAATTGCATAGTCTCTCTTATTGCCATGGTAACAGCGAGCAAACTACAAAAATCTACGCCAGCAATAACAATAATAGCATCCTTCGTTGGTATCCAAAGGTATCTATGTATACGTGCATGTATGTAAGTATGTTGTATTTGGTAACAGATTCAGAAGGACCGTTACAAAATCAATTAATTAATTGGTGAAATTAAGTGCTTTAATTACATTAAACGACTTTCGTGCAACAATTGCCAATTGTCCAGGTTACGGATAACATTTTCCAACTTACATACACTATACACTATACATGTACATATGTAAGTACAAACATTTACACAAACATTCATGCTATCTATTAAGCAATACACATAATGAAAAAATGAAAATGAAAGAAAACATTCGCCCATTCAATATGTTAAATGCATGACGCTGATGACAGATCAAAGCATGTGCCCGGTCACTCATATACACACATATACACATGGATGTATGTATGTATGTATGTATGTACATATATGTCATGTCATTATGTGTATAGAATTTATTTTGTACATTTTATATTGTGTTACCACGGTTACAAGCATACACATATGTACATACATATGTATGGTATAGGAATATTGTTAAAAAAATAAACCAGGAGTTTTAATGAAAATGTAGAGAAAATTAATTAACTCATTAAATTGATTTGTTCTTACAGATAAAAAAAACCTTATGCTGGATTGTTCTTCAGCTGATGTACACGATGAATGGTGTTTTATAAAATTTTCTCGATTATTTTTTTCTTTTCTTTCTTTCCTCTGATTATTTTTTTCTTTTCTTTATTCTCGTATTTATTTATTCAATTTACGTTATAAGTCCGATTTTTGACCAACATACGCTATTATTTAATTAAATTTAAAATAATATTGTATTTAAGTTATCGAAATTCATTTATTTATACGATAATTAAACAGTTGCCAGTAAAAAAAAAAATCTTTTTTTTTTTCTTTGATATCTAATAATAAATGATATTCCGTCATGTATTATTTACGATGTTTTTTCGACAGTGTTAGATAGATATGGAGGGGGCCATCTACCGATTTAACTTTGAACCAAGGATTGTAATAACGAATTGTCCATTCTATTCTGTTACAAAAATTTCAGCGATAATCTCTCTACTAAAAGGAATGAAGCGATGTGTGCTTGAGCAACGTTGCGATTTTTTAAAATGTATTTCCAAAACAAAGACAATTGGTCGGAAATTGAGCGAAAGATCGTACAAAATGTAGTCGCGGAGAAGGACCAGTATACGCAAGGTTTATTCTTTGCTTTATTTGGAGCTTAAAAAACCCCACATGCGGTGTTACAGAAACCAAGCGAATTCATCATTGGCCGATATTTCTTTAAATATAAGGATGACGGAACCATTACGGTCAGTGAAGGCACTATCGCCACTTAGTAAGCAATTTTTCTGTACCTGCTTTCAATGCTATTGATGTGAACGGACAGGGATGGCGAAAATTTGCCACACATCTCATGCCACAATCGATTTATTGCGTCAAACGTATGATGGCCGTTTAATTAGGCGAAATGGTGATGTCAATGACTCCCAAGCAGTGCGACTCGACGCCTTTCGACCATTTTCTGAAGGCAGCTTACAGAAAGAGTTATGCCGACAAAAAAAAAAAATGAGAAATTTGAAGGCCAACATTTGTGACACGACACGACCCATACATTCTAAAAAGTGCACGAGAATTGACCAATCGAATGAGGTATTATGAGGCCAGCCGCGGTAGCAGTTGAATGAACATAATATTACATTTCACAAAAGAAAAATTGGCAAAAATTTAAACGTTTTTTTTTTATTGCATTTTTAAAATTTAAATTTTTAGATCATCCCACTCTATAATACATTCATCTCAAGCAAAAAAAATGTATATACAGACATAAGTCAGAAGACAAATTTTTAACTGAATAACAGACTCAGAAGTGTAATTTGCTAGATTTCTTGTCCGATTTCTCAAAAAAGCGTCGATATTTGGATTGCATATTATAAGCCCGAGAAAAATTGACTTAAAATACCTTTACACCTTTAATATCCATGATGTTCACACAGTAAATGCCAACTTTTACTTTGTTAAATAACTAAAATATTGCTTGTGTAAAAAACATATGAAAAGTCTTATGACAAAAATCTCTACTGTGCACAAATATTCATCGGCGCTCATTTTTTTGTTAAATTTAAACTATTGTAAATTGAAAAAAATATTGTTACGAAAATGGAAATGGTGTAACGTCGTTTTAACATTAAAATGTTAACCAAAAGCTACAAAAACAAAAACAACGACATGTTTACTTCATTAACGAAATAAAACAACAACATCAGTATAACGAAAAAAGGAATAAGCAAGTAAGAAACAACAAACAACGGCAGGGACAAACGTAAACAACTTACACTAACAACAATCAAGTAAACATGTATGAATGTTTATACGGTGGTATGATTGTAAACATGTTGTTTACATTTATAGAATTCTCGTGAAGGCGAAGACTAGAACCTTCGTTTACGAGACATTCATCAGACTGTTTACGTTGCTATATAAAAGGCAAAGCAAAGCATTAAAGGTCGGAGTAGAAGTTCAGTCAGTCTTGTGTGAAGACGTCGTGCATGGGAAGTAAAGCCAATCGTGGTTTGAAGATCTCCGTTATAAAGATCTACAGAACAAGTGTGTAATAATTGTTATTGTTTATCGCAAAGGAATAACAAATAAGCAATTGTTGTTGTTAGAATCTGTTGTGAACAGTGGCACACAAAGTTGTGTGAATAATAAAGGATTTAAGTAAAATGAAACACAAATTTATTTTTATTTTTATTTGCAATCTACGACTCGTAAAAACGTAACAATATGCTTAGTTTTTTACAATTAATGGAATATCGTATATTTTGTAAACCAGTAGATCATCTGCTAGGTATTGGTGCTTTTTTAATTTATCGATTTCAGTCTCTGAAATGTTTTCACATGTTTCTTTTATTGAATATATTTCATTCATCTTGTTTTAAGAAAATAGAAAATTCACCCACAGACCTACAGATTCTCTGCAATATTTAGGGCGGGCGACTGAGTTGGCTTTTTGAATACACTAATATTTTGAATCAAGGGCTTAACATGCTTCGAGTTTGCTGAAAAAATTCATAAACATCTACTTTCAATCAGACTCATAAAAGTTTCCAAAATATGTTTCTTTTTTAGATTCCCACTAAATATTAAGTAAGTTCTTTAGGTTGTGCCACTAGTGTATGTTTCATGTGGCTTTAATTATGGTTGATGTATTTTTACCAAAAATTTCAAAAATTATGAATAAATTATTAAATTATTATTCATAAATTATTTTCTTAATATCTTTCTAATCATAGCTGCGCTTCGCGCCAAATTATTTCGTTTACAAATTGATTATAAAAGATTTCTTTTGTTTAACAGGCTTATAAAATGTAATTCTCATACAAAATGTAGAATTAATAAACCTTTTAGAGATTAATTTTATTTTTTATGAATACAAGGTTAATTTTTTATTCTGGAAATATATAATTGTTCTTCTCTCTTAACTGAAAGAAGTTTTTTAAGCAATTATTTAATTATGATTTCATATTGTATTCATCAGTGCATCACCATTCGGCTTCTAGCTGTTCAGCAAAGAATAGAGATCTGTCCCAGTTGGAGTTCGGGTTGTTCTCCTGGGTTTTCCGTTTGTCATCTATAATAATTGTCTCATATAGACGTATGTATTCTAAACTTGACAGCTGTCTATTGTCAGTCCTCCGTCGATTATGTTCTTACACCTTTATGGCTTCTTTTATTTTGTGTTTTGCTAGTCATAGCCTATACGTATTTGCATGAGTAATGTTTTCCGGATATCAACGAGTTACATAAGTAACTTGGAAATTCAAAATTGCAAACTTTGATCACAAATTACATATTTGTGCAAGAAAAGAAACAATTGAACTCTCTAAAAATTCTTTGATCTCGTCCCATAGTGTTTTATCATATGATAGTGTTGCAAAACTGAAATTTTGAAATGGTACTGAGCTATAACTGAAAGAATACTTTTTTGCATTAAATGGTACTTTTGTAAAACAATACATACATACATAATTGGTCACTATCCTGATTCAAGGATACTTCGCACACAATTTATTTTGTGGTGTGTTAATTTTATGCGCGAGTGGCGGAACCTACTGTTTATAGCTGAATCCGAACGACAGATTTTTGAGAAACTTTATCATGGCAATTTTATATACTCTCAGATTTTTTTTCAGAAGACAGTCGCCGGAGAAATACTTTTTCATATGTTGTGTTGATGGAGATGTCTGACACGGAACTTGAACCGTCGGCTCAGATCTAGTAAGCCAGCACACTAGCAACTAGACTACTTTTTATTTTTATTTAATACACGTACGGTACAGAACAGAAAAATCCTACGACTTGTTGATGTTCCTCATATACAAAACAAAAACAGCTGATTCGGAACGTAACAACAACGTAAGAGCCCGTTTAGTCAAAAGTCAGTGGGACGTAAAGTAACGTACGTTTGTTTTTAGCATATGAAGAGCATGCAAATGCTTACCGAAATTGCATTATGAGTCGGCAAGTGTTTTCATTTCATTTCGTACTCTAAAAATTAACTTACGATCCGTGGACGTTTAGCTAACCGAACATGTTTCTAATGCTTTAATAGTCGAAAAGCGAAAGACATAAGATATGTAATAATAAAACAGTACTGAAAATGAAAACCTTCTGAAAAAAGTACACAAGTACTCAATTTTTCAACAATGTCATGTGATGATAATACATGTGTGTGAAACTAAGTGAGTAAGTGTGCAAACAGCATTGCCAGTAATTTTTTTTCGAAAATTTTTTATTTTCTGGAAAAAAACCTTGTTTTTACAAGAAAAAGACTTTTTTTCTACAAAAGTACCAAAATTTCTAAAGGAAACAACGGAGGCCGAGGCCCTCTGCTGGTGTTTCTTTATTACTTTTCCCCGGGACTAATAAAATACACAATATTTTATTTAAAAATCTAAATATGAATTTATTGAAAAAATTTAAAATTGAATTTTGTCGAAAAAACTTGTTTTGTTACGAAACAACTTTAATAAAGCTTTTTCGCATCTCCAAAATCTTGGAAAAAAGGGAAAACTTAGCAAATGTCAACGCGTGTGTAACATGCAATTTCAAAGCGATGCAGACAATTAATCAGGACTCAGAATAATCGTACATACGTACATATTTACAGAGTTTCCTTAAAAATTGTTTCATTTTGTTTTTTTTTTAATTTTCTGTAATTATTGAATAAATATTATGTGCCACTGCTTTGACTAATGGTGTCCAGTATCGTGTCGAATCAGATACATTTGAATTATTTTTGTAGATAGAATAACTCAATTACAATCAACAAAATTTCTTTGTTGTACATGAAAAATATGTTTTTAATAAAGTCATTTAAATATTTCAATTTGCATATATCACACCTAACATACATACATACATTCTTTAATAGCTTCTACTACTATTTATGTATATGCTTTGATTTTAAGGTGCAATCGTTTATATTTGAAGTTTAAATGGTTTCAAAAAAAAAGTATGATTAAAATCCTTTTATCCTTTAAATTAAACAAACAATCATCGTAACGAGTGAAAATCCTATTTTAATACAAGTTTTAAACACAAACAAAACAACTGTCACGTACGCATACAAACTCATTGGCAAGAAAATATTCTCGACAGATGTGTATTTACGCATACAATACAAATCATACAAAATGGCATGCATACAACAGAATTTGTTACTACAATTCATCCTCCATCTTTAACCATACCTATCTATGAGTTTTTTGATGGAACATTTTTGATATGTGGCCAAACTGGCAGAAAGTTATATGTACATACTCGTGTACACGTTTTACAGAAGAATGTTTATCTGCAATTCTTGTTTTTATATTCTTTTGTTTTTTCTTTCTCTCTCTCTCTCTCTCTCTCTCTCTCTATGTATATTAGCATTCTTTGCCCATTATCGAATTATTGATAAAAATCTCAATAAATACAGTTGCTTTTCACCAACTGTAGAATGAATGGCATAAGAAATTGAAGTGTACATATGTATATTACAGATCAACGCCAACTGTATTGCAACCTACAGTTTATGCAGGGTATGGTAACTGAATTATTACGATAAAATCAAAATAAANTATGCAGGGTAGGGTAACTGAATTATTACAATGAAATCAAAATAAAAATATAATGAAAAGAGAAATATTTCTTCCATAAAATTGAAATAAATAAATGGAATTTAACAGTAATCATATATAGGTACCAAACACAATACATATTTAATTAGAGTTTTACTGTAGAATCGATTACAAAAAAAAATTTCTTAAAAAATTATCAATAAAAACAAATTATTGTTATTGTTATTCAATTAAAGATTGAAATCTCTATTTTTGTTATAAATTAAAATATTTTCTAGCTTTGGGGAAGCTGAAACAACAAAGTACCCATTCTGCAACTACAAAGACCAAGTGCAAGAGCAATGACTTAAACGAACACAAAGCCATCTTTGAAAACCATTTTTTGCTTTGAAAGAATTGAATGGAATTAATTCCATAGGTCACCTTCACCGCCTGCTCGCATTAATTCCCAAACCATTAAATTTCTAATCCCTGTAATGTTTCGCATGTGTTATGCTGTAATTTTAAGCTTTCACTTGCCTATGCTAATATTTATTTTATATTATTCTCCATTAAGCTGCTGCTAACCGTATTCAGACGCTGGCATTCCAGAAATTGATCAACTTTTGCTCATAACATTGATAAATTTTGCTAATTATATAAATAATGTTATGCCCCATTAGATTTACATACGGTTTACATATGTGGGGAATATTGCCGCCATTTGCGTAGATACACACAAAGTTGAATTTCTTGATGAGACAACACGATTTTATTGTTTTTTTATTTGGTTTTTTCTAATAACTTCGAAGAAGTATTCAAACCTCAGCTGTGACATGTTGAAAGAAAAAAAAGTATGAAAAAATATTTCTTTCGATGAATCACTCCCAAAATTCAAAATCTCTGAGAGCAAGCAATTGCCATGAAAAAGTTTCTCAAAATCTACCGATCGGAATCAATTTAATCTGTTGGTACTACCACTCGTACGATTAAAACTTAAGACATAAATGGTACGAGAAACTCTACCAGAATGCTAGCCAGAAGGTAGTAATAAATGTAAGTAGAAAAAAGTTATCAATCACTTTAGATGCGGTAATTGGTCATTACAACACTTCCTGACTGAAGACAGCGATCTAGAGACTTTCAGTTTAAAGTCCACTCCAACAGATTTTTGAGAAAGTTTTCATGGCAACTTTATTTACTCTCAATTTTTATGCCAGTAATCTGCTGAGAGTAAATTGTCGAAAAAATAGTTTTTCATATTTCGTTTTGTTGGAGAGATCTAATCTGGTATGTGAATCGTGGTCTCCCTCCTGTCAAATAAGCCAACACACTACCTACTAGACTACGGTGACCCATTATTATTAAGTTTTATTAATTGAAAACCCAATTTTATGATCTCCGTGTAATCTATTGGTAAAAAGTTCTGTTTTGATATCATTATACAAATTCACGCTACTTAAATCATTAATGGATTTAGATGGGTGCCGTCTAATTCTAATCTAATCTGTTAATACTGCCTTGTGAAACAATAGTCATAGTATTTGGTTTCTGGTTAAAATCGATCAACATTGTGTACTATTCGCAAGACTTACAAGATTAGTCATTGGTTGTAGTGAAGCGTGTTAAACAGTCTTATTTCAACAACAATTTTCTGTGCATTTTATTTTCTTTTTTTTTAAGAAATTTACTTGCTTTCAACATGAAGGAACCGTAAATGGGAAACCCTGAGTACGTGAGGTAATTTTACGGTTGTAACGCCAAATTACTCTAAAAGGACACAGGAAATTTACACTACTCACACATCCCTACATACATACATACATACATACATGCATACATACATATGAATATGAAATAACACTTAAACGGGGTAATACGTATGTAAATATACTTACAAATATTTTCATCCAAATTTATATAAAGAAAAATACATAGCATACATACATACATATGCAGGAGTAAGTAGATGCTAACGTATTGTATGTAGACTGAATAAACTTGTTGAAAAGATAAAAAAAAAATAAGGAATAAATGAGGAGGCTAGAATATGTTTCACAGTAAATTGCTAAATGGCAATGATGGAGAAAAAGGGTTTGCAACGCACGTACGTATGTTTTCTTTACGTGCCTATGAAAAATACTATTCACGTTTTAACAGCAACATACATACATAACCAACTGCAACATAAACATAGGCAACAATAACAACAAACATCTTATCAGGTGAAAACAGGAGGCGTTTGTTTAGATTTACGTGTTTGGGTCAACAACATGAATATTAAGTGAGACAGTTCAAAAGCATATTTAAATGTACGTACATACGTATTTCTTTTACATGTTTTTTCCTTTCTTTCTTTCTTTAAAAAAAAAAGAAAAATTTTAAACTACTTTTACTCTTACTATGATGCTATTTATTAACATTCTTTTTAGACCATATGCATACATACATGCATCTTCTGTGTATTTTAATGAAAAATAAAATTTCTTAATTCAACCTGGTATACATATAGTATGACCCGGTTTGGTACCAAATATTAAGGAAACCTACCTATTCTGGTCTAAAGTGCAAACAACTTCATACAATAATCATAATATTCCATCCAAATCCCGAGAGATATTAACAATTTCTTTAAATTATTAATTATGAAACACGTAAATATGTATGTAGATTTCATATATTCTATGGCACGTTTGGTCGTTTTGGTCCATTAATTTTTGCCAGTAAAATCAAGTTAAGTGTACTAATTAAATAAAATTCAGGAAAATTAAGTAAGGAAAACTAATAAAATTATTAGTAAAAAATATTGAACAATTTAGGAATTGGAAAAATAATTTGTTTTGAAATTGTCATTAAATAAATAAAGTAGTAAATAAATTTCATAAACATTTTCATAAAAAAGAAAATTAAAGTTAATTACAAATAATTTTTAACACCCATTTACATTGAATTTGATAAAGAACATTACCATTATGTACGTAAACTCACAATAACAGTTTTGAATTAATATACATTTGTTTGATACACAATATTGATCAAATTAAATAATGTCCAACATTATAAGGAATGTGTAACACATAAAATACCAAAAGAAAAACTATAGGTCAATAAACGAAGTAACGTTAATGTTTAAAATTATAATTTTACTGGGAGACAATAAATGATTTCATAGAAATAGCAACAATAAGATGCATGAAAATCAGACAAATATTTAGATGCTGATGTATATAATAATAATAGATAAATATTTTTAATTAAAAAAATTCAATATATATAATAGTTTTCAATAACTTATTGTTGCTTGTGAAATTTTATAAATGAGTGGAGGAGTTAAAGTCACGATTCATACAGAAAACAGATTTTTAAAAAAATTTTTAATGTTAATTTTAAATTTAGATTTAAGAATTTTTGACAGAAATCCTATTGGGAGAAAGGTCGACAAAAGAACGACTATTTTTATAATATATTATTGATGTCTGACCTGGAGTTTGAACTGAGGCCTAATGTCTAAACACACTGCCTATTAGGCAACGTCGAGCTTTTATTGTATAATGCTGTATGAGAATTAAATTATTCATTGCGGCGTGGGAGAAAGCACCTATTGTTGTAATAAAAACTCCTTCGACTCGAAAATACTTTGAAAACTAAAGTGTTTTTGTTGACGAGTAAATATCTCAAATATCGTGCTTCAGATTGACAGTGAATATTTTAACCTATGCATTTCCGACTCTAAACCAATATTTATTGATATTATCTCATTATTGGCAGTACTGCCCCTTATTCTCGCCGATAAATCAGCGCAGACCCCAAAAAAAAGATTTTTTTGGAACTCAAAAATTCCATTAAGTCGATAACAGAGATGAAAGTATTATTCAGAGATATTGTGAAGTAGCTCCATTTTCCTCCAAAGCACCTGAATTATAATATATGTAATCGACTATGATCCATTCGTTGTAAATAAGTGCGAAAGCTGTTTTTACAAATGTAATAAAACACTAGTGCTGAATTTATTCATATCAGATTTTTAAGATTTTAACTCTCATTTCATATTATTCAATGACAAATACGATTCCTCATACTCTCTACTTACAATCTCCAAACGATGTTATCATATATGTATGTACAGAATATATACACAAATTCCTGTTGTTCCTATTTGGAGCAAATTTGGGTTTTAGTCTTGCTTACCTGCCTCTTTGATCATCCGAATGTTCCATGTTTTTGATAACTTTTATCATTCCCATTTCTTATTGTTAATGCAAAGCGTGACTTGGTTGTGCTTTGCAGTTATTATCGTGAGAATTTCAGTTTATTGTGCTCCTATTAATATTGGATAGAGGTCTTCATAATGATCAAGATCCATTTCTGTCAATAAATTATCGTTTCATTTTATATACAAGAATGTCTTATACACCTTCTTTCTGTAATTATGGTGCCCAAATAATAGATAACAAGATTCCGACTTGCTATTGCGAAAGTGTGCATTATCTCACATTCGCTGGTTTGCTCTCACAATTTGGATATTCGAGTAGGTTATTCTAGTCATCGCGTGAACCATTTCTGAATGATGAACCCATTTCTGAATGATGATGAACGTCAAAGGCAGCCACTAGCGCTATTCGACTCTTTGTTTCATTACATCTTGAGCCTATTATTATGATCGATTTGCTATAGCGGTCTGGCAAAACACGTTGATCTCTTTAATCTTTGGCTTATTATATGGAACTGTTTGTCATCTGAAGTATTGAATTTGTCCTCTTTAAAATGATAGGTTGTAGAGTTGAATGCGTGAAATCGTAGCTGCTTTTAGAATCTTAGGGGATATTTTGTTGATTCTCGGTGTCTTATTGTATTTCAAATCTTGTGATTGTATTTACAATTTCAAATACATTCAGGTTATCACGTGAGATTTAAAGCTTTTCATGTGTTTTCACAAAACACGTCGATTCAATAGGCAACTGTATAGGATTTAACATTTCTTCGTAGCATTTCACACCTATGTATGTATGTCACTTTGACTAGTTTCATGTCTTCATCGCAGTTTCTTAAATAGAAAAAAACCACATTATGTAGAAAAAAATTATGATCTTTATTGAATTCCACAACAATAGCCCTTTAATTCTCATTGCGTAGATCAGTTTGAAGTTGTGAAATGTATTTCAGGGATAAAAAGGNAAATCTCATTGCGTAGATCAGTTTGAAGTTGTGAAATGTATTTCAGGGATAAAAAGATATTCAGTTGGTTCTAATGATTTAGATCCGTTGTTTTATTAAATCTTTGACAATGACATTACAGTACTGTTACTAGACGTTACGGACAAAGTTTTAATTACTGACCATACTTTATGTCAACAGTATTTTCTTCTGAAGCTATATTCGTATTCGGTATTGTGATTAACTTTGAATTTCTACGATATTGCTGAGAAATGATAGGTGGGCGTTTATGCAATCATAATATATATTGTTATGAAAATGAAAATAGTGTAACATCGTTTAACTTAAAATATTAAACAAGCTCAAAAAGCACAAAAACAAAACAACGACTTGTTCACTTGATTAACTAAAATAAAACAACAGCATCAGTATAAACGAAAAAAAGGTATAAAGGAATAAACAACAAACAACAACAGCAGGGACAAACGTAAAACAACCTACACTAACAACATGCAAGTAAACATGTATGAATGTGAACATACGAGAACATTCATCAGACTGTTTACGTCGCTATATAAAAGGCAAGGCAAAGCATGGAAATCGGAGTAGAAGTTCAGTCAGTTTTGTGTGAAGGCGCGTTGCGTGCGAAGCAACCCAATCGTGGTTTGAAGATTTCCGTTACAAAGATCTACAAGAACAATTGTGTAATAATTGTTATTGTTTATCGCAAAGGACATAAACAGAAGAATAACAAAAAAAAAAAAAACAATTGTTGTAGTTAGAATTAGTTGTGAACAGTGGCACACAAAAGTTGTGTAAATAATAAAGAATTTAATTAAAACTGAACACAAATTAATTTTTATTTTTATTTGCAATTTACGAGCTCATACTTCAAACATTTTTAAAAGGTAAAGACGTAATAATATCTTCCATGTCTGTTATTGCATCAGCGCCAGTTAAAAGGAGCTATGACTACTTACTTATGAGCAGTTTGCTATATTAATAGGAAATTCAGTCG
>QOCX01000341.1:169639-199338 GCA_005959815.1 Sarcophaga bullata | reverse complement strand
TAGGAAATTCAGTCGTCTACCTGCAGGTTGTGCTGACAGACTCAGTTTCAGAATAGGTTATAGAATACCAATCAGCTACTTACTACAAATTAAATAATTACTAAAACCTCAGGAGAAATTACGAAAATTTTAATTAACAATCCGTAGCTGGTAAGAGTCATAAAAATCGTTGCGATCTTAAGCCAGTAGTTCGTATAAGATTATTAAATATCTAAACACATTGAAGTAAAGAAATAAATTTAATTTAAAAAAATAATTGCTTTTTAGTTATTACACGAAATATTTTTCATATCGTACAGTATTCTGTAGTAATAACCATATGAACAGTATTTGTTTATGTTCAAAATCATAGATCTAATCACAATAAACTAATTTCATAAATATGTTAGAGATAAAAAAGGAGTAAGAAATTAGAGAAATTGAACGAATTGTAAAGTAATAAATTAAAATGAAATTAGTGATCTGAAGGACAATTATAAACCATCTTCATTAAAAAAAAAATAAATAGATGTTAATGCAGGCCACAGGAAAGATAAATACTTGCTAACAATTGTTATATTTTCAGATTAAATTATTAACTGCAAGAATTTTAAATAAAATTTTTTAATTTTGCTTCCTATATTTTGGTTCAATGAATGCTCTGATCGTACTACAATTGTTGTACAATCTAATTAGCCATTAAACTTTTAAAAGTTCTCCGACTATGTTAAATGTTATTATACTACAGATAATATATAAAACGAATGTAAACGCTGTATGTATGTATGTATGTATACATTTTAAAAAATCTTANNNGTTAATGAATACACCGTAAACTTCGTCTATGATGATATTTAAATAAATTATAAAAAAAAAACACTTTTTGAACAAACTTTAGTGTCGTTTACATGTTACGCCTTAACGCTGCTTGAATTTTATTAAACGGCTGGCTGTTAACTTCTTTGTATATTTTAATAGAAAAATAAAAGTTTTCTTTTGTTGACTTAAAAATTTGTTTTCTTTGGTTCGCTTATTCGCATTGTCCGCACGCAGCACTTGTTACATAATATGACGTGTTTATTTATCTTTCCTAGTCTGAACTTTTTCTTCAATTCTTTTTTTTGTTTTAATTGTAAATAACTTTTTGCACCGCAAAACGCCATGACAAGACCAGCATCGTTCTTAGAAAACAAAACTTGGGCAAAAAAAAACTTTAAAAAGGTATCACCGCCATTGATTATCACTGATGCGATATGGCTGTGTAAATACATAAATAATGTAATAAATTTAATCATTAAGTAATACCCAGGCGAGATTTAAAAACAATGATCTACAAGAAATCAATTTTTATTTATCTTGTTAAAAAGTTTCGACCACCAGCGATGTAAATAACAAAAAACATCTAAATTCTGCCGTTTTTACCTTGTGTATTCATTAACATTTTCTAGGGACTATTAAGAATAATACGAATAAGTCTTATAGATAATTCCTTCCAAAACAAAAAAGTCAAATGTATTAAGGATATAACATTTCTTCCTATGCATAGCACGTAGAGATGGTGTGCGACAAGGTTGCACATTCAGTCCAATTATGTTTTCAGTGGCTGGAACCATTAAAAAATCACAGTCGCGAATGAGTATCGATTGAAACCTGCCTGCTACCTACAGGATTTAGGTGGACTATCCCCTCATCTCCAACCCATCGAACCAAAATGATGGAAAAAATATTGAAACATTTTTAGAAATATGTGGAGGACGAAATCGGAACTTGGAAACTCATTTAAAGTGATCCTTGGTTAATCCCAAGATTGATCAATTGAATTTAACTACATTTATTGTTATTGTTGTAATAATCTATTAAACTTCATCAACAATACACGAGTAGAAACCATGGTAACCAAAGTTATATTTTGTACCTAGAGTTATAGTCGTTATTCAATAAACAGCGAAACATTGAAATGTATTTTGAGTTTCATACAACAAATGCATAAGATTTTAGAAGGCAGATAATAACGCTGTGCCAATTTGGGTACAATGGCCACAAGTATACTAAAAACTTATTATAAAACTAAAGAAATAAAAAGAAATCTACACTTTGTAGGCAATGACGACGCTGCAAAAACTAATGATGACAAAATGTTTAAATTACGGTATTTCCCACAAACATATTTCTATCGACGAATCCATGGTGAAATATTACGGTCGCCATTCAACAAAAGCAAAACAGTATATTCGAGGCAAACCTATTCAGTTTGGTTATAAAAACTGGATAGCAACAAATTCCTCTGGATATTGTTACTGCTTTGATATTTATTGTGTTAAATCAACTACACCTGTTTCTGAGCCACTGGGTACTAGGGTTGTGAAAATCATGAATCCTGCCAACCACAAAACCTTCTTTGAATACTTTTTCACAAATTTTGAGTTACTCAATGATTTGCATAATTTAGGTTACCGTGCCACAGGATATAATCCAAGAAACCGCCCTAAAAATGTCCTCTGCCAAACTCAAAAGAGATGATGAAAAAATCAAGAGCCGACTTCGATTACAGATTTGACAAAAAATAATGAATTATTACTGGTCCGCAGGAAGGATAACAGTATTTGCACAATGGCGACCAGTAGGAAGAGCTAAAAGAAGGTCTTCTGAAAAACAAAAACTAAAAGTTGTTATGCAAATACCTCACTTGTTTCAAACTTATAATAAAAGCATGGACGGAGTTGATGAAATGGACCAATCTGTATATTTGTACAAAATTACCATTCATAGCAAAAAAAAATGGTGGAGGTGTTTATTTACGTTCTACATGGTTGATATGGTCATGCCAAATACATGAATGTTGTAAAGAAAATGCTATGCAACAAATAAAATTTCGTCGTTCTATAGCTAGGTTTTATCTAAAACACTCATCCAAAAGACATTCTGCTCGGCCTACGTCATTAAATGTTGAGGGTCTGCATCTAGAAGGCTCTGATCATGTTCCAGAAAAGCTTCCTAAGCGTGTGGGTTGAATCATCTGCCACAATAGAAGCCGCTGGAATTGCAAAAAATGCAAAAAAACACTCTGCGTTGACAAAACTTATTTTGCAAAATATCACTCATAAGTGGCTATTGTACCAATTTGCGTACACCCCTCTACAGTCCTGATTTTAAATTTTTTTTATTTTTTTTCATATGTTTCTGTTTTTTTGTATTACACAACATACATACATAATTGGCCATTACAACCCTTCAGTCAGGATTACAACTTCTCACACCACTTATGTTGTGTGTGTCAATTTTATACATTAGTTTAAAGTTTAAAGTCGACTCCGAATGACAGATTTTTGTGAAACTTTACATGCCAATTTTATTTCATCTCAGAGTTTCTGCCAGAAATCTCCTGAGAGGAAGCCGCCGAAGAAATATTTTTTCATATTTGGTTTTTTTGATGTCTGGCCGGGGATTCGAACCCTGGCCTTTCGTCTAATAAGCCAAACATCTACCCACTAGACCACGGCGGTATTGTTAAAAATAAATATACACTGAAATTTTTAAAATTTAACTTGTACTTTTTGATTGGCTGTAATGGTTTAAACATTATATTGATTTACTTGGTGTAAGCATGTATTTATCGAAAACGATGAAAAAAATTAACTAAAAACTAATGTTCCATGCCGAGATTATTTTGTTATTTCAATTGAAAAAACTGTAGTACCTACCTTCAATTACCTCTTCTGCTGACAACTGCAAACAAAATAGATTTCATGTTCCAGAGCTCCCTTATAGACGATAATATAAAAATCATATATTTATATACATTTGTCATTAATATATACAAATAAATAATAATATACACTACGAGATACGCTACAAGAACTTTTGCGAATGATTTAAAGTTTCTTGGCTATAAAACATTGCTTAATACTGCACGCAAAATATATAAATTGACTTAATATTATTAACTTAGATTGTACAAAAAGTAACTTTGCATTTTATTATAGTATTCTTAATATAAATAAAGGCACATAATATAATTAATATTTGTCTATGGTGAAAATAACTATTTCTTAAAACAGCCAATTACATTATACGAAGACAAATCGAGAAACCTATCAGACTATAGAAAAATATGGTGAGTGATGTGAGCCAATTAGCAAAATCAGTTCTCAGCTTAAAGTTTTGTAAGAATTTAATACAAGCAATAGATAAAACGTTAGTTGGTATATAATAAGGAAATAATAATGATAAAAAATTTTACTTTTTGATCGATACAAAAATTTACCTTTTTGATCGATAACATATCATAAAAACGTGTGTTCGGAACTGACGGATTTACTGTAAAATTCTTTCAAATATCACAAACAGTTTGTATTGAATTTTATGACTCTTCTTTCAAATTCATATTTCAAATTATATTAAGTTCACGTAAAAGAAATAATAAAAAAACTCCAATAATTGTTATTTAATTAAAAAAAAAAAAGGTAATCAAAAATTGATTAAACTAATTGGTCATTGATAGGACAGATAGGACTTATGTTGTGTGTGTTAATTTTATACATGACTTCGAATGACAGGTTTTTTAGAAACCTCTCATGGCAATTTTATTTGCTCTCTGCGTTTCTGGCAGAAATATGATTGGAGGAAGTCACCGAAGAAATATTTTTTCATATATCGTTATGTTGGAGATGCTGACCTAGGGTTTGAACCGAGCCTCACTTACGTTTAATAAGCCAGCTTATTAAACCACAGCAACGTAAACGAGTAATGACGTTAAAATAACTCAATCAATTTGCAAATGAAATTTAATTTGTATAATATTACAAGAATTAGAACGGATATTCATGTAATGAGACAAAGAAAACAAAGTGTGCTTTTAACCAGGGGTGGTACCTGGGAAAATTTTTGTTAGTTGTACTAGTTAGTGAGTAATCCGAGAGAGAAAAACAAATTGAGCATAATTGTATTTATATACTGTCAGGAGAAATGTTAGTAATATACGCTATTTTGGAATTTCATTTCATCTTAAGCATGCATAAATTATAATCTTTGACTCACTAATTCACTTGAATGTTTTTTGCGATACAATTGTTATTAGGAGTACTACTTTTGTTTCATAAATTTCGCTCCAACCCTACCTAGATAACAAAACATTTTCGAATTGTCAAGTAAAAAGAATTCTTGTAATGTCTACAAAGAAAGCTGTTCCCTGTTCCTATCATTTGTTAATTGTCTAAAATGTCTTTAAGAACGTATGTGAGACCATGTAAAGATTTTAGTCAAGAACGCATTTTTTCAAGGTATTTTAAATATTTAAAATATTTTTTGAGTGTAAACCCGTGAAAAAAATGTTATACCCATCCGCTAATATGTGCATCTCGCTGCAGTCCTGATCGACGACTAAATAAAACGCAGCATAAGCAGATGTGTGTGAATTCCTCTTCTGCACAATTGTGCTATGAATATGGTTAAGTCCCAGATTTAAACTGACAAAGCTAAACTGCTGCTTTTATAAAACTTGTACTTAAAGAAAACTGGGTAACGACTAGATATTGAATGGGGAAACCGAAAAGCGGATATTCGATGCAAGTGTGAAAATTATGTGAAAATTCAATGAGCATAAGAGCTGGCCAAAACGAAAAAACAAGTTACATTGCGTAAAGTGACAATCATTACCGTTATATGAGTGACTGAATGACTCAAAATGAATATCAAAAGTACAATTTATCTAAGCCGCAACATTACAAAAAAACCGAATTAATTCTTCGTATTACCACTTTACCTTTTACGACTTCCTCGAATTTGAAAAAGCAATTAATTGGTTGATATAAAATGCCCTTCTCCGATCTTCAACACTATGCATGTTTGAATTTTCGAACAATTAGATTACGTTGTTAGAACTTCGAATGTTGTATTCGATTTGAAGATTTTGAATTATTAATTTTAGTAAACCTTAAGAAATAAGCAATATAGATTTGCAATTATCAGTTTGTTAAAAAAATTGTATTGTAATTGTTAATCAATTCATATAAATTTTTAAAACTAAAATGGGATACTGATTCCAGAGAGCTAGATATATTGGTTGAAGATAATTATTACGGACAATACGCCCAAAGGGCCCGCTCTCATTATCTTTTGGTATCCTTGATGGTAAATAGTTTGGGTTTTTTAATTCGGATAAAAAAGCGGTTGAAGCCGCTTGGCATGGTGAGAGGTTCTAAGAGTTAATAGGCTAATGATGCAAGGTGGGCTGCTCATGTGCCGTTAACAGGGGCCCTTTTGATTTATGTCATTTTCAGTTGGTTTATAGTGTGTCCCAACAAATTCAATATCATGATATATAACTTCTAATTGCATGTCTGTTTCTTATAATTTCAAGGTATTAATTAGATAGCCGAGGAAGATCTACGGACAAATGATTTGTGCAAAATTGGTACAGTGTCTATTCAGACTATGTGGGTAGAGTTGCTTTTAGTTTCTGCAATGGAGAATTACGTGAGAAAGTTACTGATCAGATGTAATAGAGATTATCGATACTGCAGAATAAAGCTTTTCTGGCCTAATTGTTATTTGCTTTCTTTGAATTAGAATACGAAGGTTTCTTTATTTATTGGCTTAGCGTAATAGCGACCTATTTTGACTCAGGCTTGTTGAAACAAGGATTTTCCATTAACAAACTATTTTCGTTCCGTGTTATTTTAGCTAAAGTATACAGAAAAACGATAAATAAAGCTTTGTATTAAACTCATTTTACAGTTTTTGTATTTTTTATTAATCTGACTTATTTATATAGTAAGCGGCGTGTATGGTGTATGCAGGGGGTGTAGGGTGTGTGCGCGCGTGGTGGCGTGCCCGCGGCGTGTGTGGCGCGGGCCTGTGGGGTGCGTTGCGCTTCTGCGCGCCCCTCGTGTCGCCGTGATGGATGTGATGGCTGTGGGGTGACCGTGGTGGGTGGTGGTGATGGTGGCCGGATTGAGTTGGCTACTTGGAAATACGGATAATGTTTCTATCGCTATTATAAACAATAGAAAAATTTTCAACAAACATGCGAATGCAATGCACCAGCCTTTCCTTTATCCACCACCTATTTTTAATGGAGGAAATTTTGAAGTTTGGACTACCCTAATTAATGTATTGTTAGGATATAGGAAGACAAAGCGGTGTGTGTTTGATCAATTAGTTTTCGACAAAGAGAATCGGTTGTCCTTCATGGTCGATCTCAACATAACAAATATGTTTGTATATATTAAAATTTTCGTATTATCCTTTCCTTTCCCACCCATTTTAGAGGACGAGTTATAATTCTAAACGACTACCCATATGTACGCATGCAGAACACAAAGCAGTGTTTGTTTTGATCAATTAGTTTTCGCCTAAGAGTGTGATATTTACGCTTCGCTCTATTCCAACATAACAAGTATGTGTGTCTTTATGTATTAAACTTTTCATATTGTCAACCTTTCCAAAAGTATATTCTGCCTTTTCAAATACGAAATACTGAAATTAATCGCCTTCCGGATGGTAGTTTTCTGACGTTAACTTTTAGTTAACCCATGAGAGAGGGAAGACAAACATAATTTTAAAGCATTTACTCTTAAATTTTTCGATATGAACTAAATAATTTGTATGTATAAATTTACGTGCCTACTATGAAGAGAAACCGTATTTAAGTTGCCAACTTATAATAGTTGTAGTTGCCCAAAAAATAATTTTACAATTGAAACTTTTAATGTTCGCTGTCATCTGTAACACAAACTTTTGCGACTAGCACTACAACTAAGCTTCAGTTGTGATCCATAATCGAGCCGTAAACCTTGAGTTTAAATTTACTTTATACTTTATCCACTTCGCAAGTTGTGGATGATTTTCATAATTATTTTTATTTCACAGGGAATGTCAACTGAATGATTGGCCCAAACACAAAAAGGAATGCATTAAAGATGTTTGAACATGCCTCAATACGGAAATATCGATGCTTTTTATAAACAATTTATATTCACTCCACTCTCACTTTTTTGTTTTTAATATTTATGAACTTTAATAATAAAAAATTATTTCATCCTGATTTAACTTAAATACAAGAATAGTTTTCTTTTTTGTTTTTATACATCTATGTTTCAAGCCATATTTATTGTTGTTATTTTGGTGTGTTTTTGATAAAAACAAAAACAAGATGCATCGTTATCATCGAAAATGATGAACCCCGTTTACAGATTAGACTACAAGTAGAATTAGCAGTTTAGCTGTTTTGTCTGAGGTGCTCCTTGACGACATCCAAAGCTTGGGTTTCCTCACCGAAGTCCTTGATGACAACAACGGAACAGCCGCAAACCTTACGGGGCTTGCCTTCTTTGTCGATTTTGCACAAACCAGACCATTCACCGAGTTTCTTGTGGGAATCGACGCGGATCAAGGGGATTTGATGTTCATGACAGAGGGCAGTAACGAGCTTCTTGTAATTGGGTTCGTCAAAAGACTCAGCCAAGATACACAAAACAGCTTGACGTCTGCAAATAAATGAAATTAATTTCAACTCATACACTTAGAACATCTTTGACTTACTTGTCCAAAGCCTTGCAAGCCTGATGGATACCGTGTACGAGACCATCGGCAATCAAAGATTTCTTCAAGACTTCTTGCAAAGCTTGGTTAATATCCATGGTTCCACTAACAGCGGGAGCAGCTGAGGGTACATCTCTACAAATATATAAAACAAAAGGTAATTAGTTAAACATGGGTACCATACAGGTTTTGATAAGTTTATATGACTATTTAAACTTGTTTGATTTTGGCGCTTGTCTCCTCCAATCATAACAAAAATTAATACTTACACATCAACGTCAGCCATATTTTAATGTATTTGTCGTCCTTGCACTGAAATAACAGAAGAATTCACTTATTAATTTTAAGATGCTCATTATTCTTAAAAATATTTTTTTGTTCGGCTTAAGCAGCAAATTCATTGCTTTCGTACCTTTTTGACAACCGGAAAGAAAGAAGGGAGTTTTGCAGCCCACTTCACATTATTTTTATTTTTTTTCGTTAAATTTGACATTTAACGAATGGTATGTTCAGTGACGACAACAAACAGGGTGTATATGAAAGCTAATTATTATACAAATATTTGTATGTCACTAGATTTTTCCTCATTTGATGTTATTACCGAAACTTAAAGTACAGTAAAAGATAAAAAAGACGAAAAATATTATTTCTTAGAGTAGTCTTTTTAAAGTAAAAATTTACATCTATATCACGTACAAATCAAATACACTTTCAATCTAATGGGTCGATTATGGATTGCAACCAAGCTTAAAGATGCATACACATCTGGCAACTTAAGACAAATTACATTGAGTTGCCATCAGGCAACCGAACTTTTGTTGCCATTTAGAAAATTTTATAAATATCTACAGTATGCTAATCATAACGTTGAAATTTAACGACAAGCCTGTCAATTGCGTAGAAAATTTTATTTATGGCTAAGTGGATATTTCTAATTTAAATGCCAGGATTAATATAAAAGTTGATATAAAAAATATTTCACTACAGCGTTGCAACACGTCTTGTTTATCACCATGTGCTGTAAACATTATTTATGATTCTATTACGGTTAACTAGCTGCATATTATTATTGTACACACATTAACAGCTAAAAGCCAAACTAAAGTCATCTAATTCAATTCTGACTAATTCTGCTAAGACATGCTAAGTAAACTTTTCGTTAGGTTTCGTAAAAATATTCTTCACGACATAACGAAACTTATCGCAAATTACTTAGCGGTTTATATATTTACAATAATAGCAAACAGCAAATTGCAATGGTTGCCGTTTATGTGTATACAAAGTGCATAATAGAAAAGAAACCACAAGTTGCAGCGTTATATCTGTGGTTGTAGCGGATGTGACAAATAACTTTTATGGTCTTTTATATTTACTTTAATATTAATTCTACAGCTCAATTATAAAATAATTTTAAATTTACAAAGATAAGTTTAGATTTACATAGTGCTGCTAGCATTTAAATTGAAAAAAGTATAGTCACTTAAAATTCTTAAAAAAATCCTTTGGAATTGGACTGGACTGGTTTGCACCAGCTTTAAGACTAAAGCTCAATCTTACTTGTACGAAACTAGTCCCAAGAGTAGGAGTAGAAACTGGATTGTTTTTAATTGAACTGACTGACTTTGCCTGCGCATACGTAGATAGAAATTGCAAGGTTGTTGAGAATTTAAAGAATCTAATAAGTTTAGTAAATGGGATTGAGTGACGAGAACTTATCTGTAGAACATAATATCAACTTGAGGGATAATGGTTTTGGAATATCTAACTTTTCTATTCTTCCTTTATCTTTAATTTCTTTTACCCTGTTTTTCTCGCTTGCGAGGCCCTTTTTTCGGAGAGTCTCTGGTTTATACAGTAGTAAGCCCTCAGTTCAACCTATACTGTGTATATTTTGTTTGTTTTGTTATGAAAACTATGAACTTATTTTAAAAACTAATAAATAAACGTTACGTATCCCTAAATTGAAATTACATAACTCGATCTGTATTTGATCCCAGTGGATGACCCCTTAGTGATTAAATATGAATGTTTCTGTTCAGTATCTAGTATTTACACTATACTTGTTATGTAGCAACTCCTGTCCTTAATTAGGGGAGTCACCTTATTAACATTTTGAGGTTTGAAGGTTAGGAGACGCTTAAGATGATATGCCTGTCTCACTTTTTCGGTATCAGAAGTAATTAAAAATATAACTGTTAGAAAAATGTAATATTTACGGTATTCAATTCATTTTTCCTTCCACATCCAGGGAACAAATGAGAATCAGATCATCGGGCTATATATATAGGTCACACTACCGTCTTTGAGTATACAGGTTTACTATGTATTTCGAAAAGAAAGAAAAATGTTCGTAACACAATGGTTTACAGCGTAAGATTCGAACAATTTTTCATTCGAACCGAAATACATAACGCCCAGTTTTAATCAATCCCCAAGACCTTTCGATATCAATATACGCTAAGTTAGAAAGACTATCCTTCTCTCTTAAGCAAGGAACCCCTGATCATCTCAACCGCAACTCACAAGTTTTAAGCTTTTATGACCATTGCATCACGGCCCGGTTTCTTGATCTATTTTATTTGCGTCATTTTACGTGTGATCAATATCTGTGAGTGGCAGTTTAGCACCGATCTTAGCCTAACAGTTAGTAGGTTTCTATTATTTTCCGTGTGGTTGCAGTTTATATATGTAAAATAAAACAATTCTTAATGTAGGTAGTTTATTGATATATTTATTTGGGATGTTTGTAATAAAAGAATTAATCGTTGGCATTTTACCAATGCAATATTATTTTTTATGCAGCAGAAATAATAGAATATTCACTTGGTGAATGTAGTTTGATACACGTGACAATATTTCACCGCAAAAAGAGTAATTACTTCATATGTATTGTATTTACTTTATGGGATTTTTAAATAATTTTGTATATGTAGATACGTTTCCAATCTTAATGGACATCTAATTTATATGAATATATAGGTATGCGATTAATAATACATTTATCTTGTTATTATAGTTTTATAATTTAAAATCAATTATGTAAGAATAGTAAACGAAAATTAAATAAAACAAAATTAAAACCTAACCAAAAATGAAATCAAATATTTAGAGAAATAAAGATTCGACATTATAAAATAAAATGTATTGTATTATTAAATCAAATTAACTATGTTTAAACGAGAATAATTTGTATATGTATAATAATGTAAAATTCCTTGCACAATTTGTGCAAACTTATAAAAATTATGCTTTAAAATAAATACGAAACTAAAACGTAAGAATCATATTTTCATTACTATTTTGAATTAATTTAATTTCCGGTTGCATTAGGTCCTGCTGAGTTATTCGATAATTGGCCAGGGACAGAAAATTGGGGTCGGAAATTAGCAAAGTTGCCAGCTGGACCACCTGTAAATGCTGGAAGCGCAGTTCCTTGGAAACCGGCCGGGAATTGAGCCATTAGTTGAGCTGAAATGAATTGCGATTATTACCTTTAATTAAACAATATTACAATTATATGTATTTAGTCAAACAATATTAAACAAAATACTACAACATTGAGTTTAATAGATTATATTTCTAAAAAGTAAAGTGTATTCGTAAACCGTAGTCTATTAGGCAGTGTGTTGGCTTATTGGACGAAAGTCTATGGTTCAAATCCCCGATCAGACATCAAAAACGAAATATGAAAAAATATTTCTTCGGCGACTTCCTCTCAGTAGATTTCTAGCAAAAACTCTGAGAGTAAATAAAATTGCCATGAAAAGTTTCTCAATAATCTGTCGTTCGGAGTCGACTTTAAGCTGTAGGTCCCGCCACTCATGTATAAAATTAACACACGCAACATAAGTGGTGTGAGAGTCTAGGCCGTATTGCTGACTGTAACAATTTTAGTTATGTAAAGCTGCTTTAATTAGCTGTAGAGCAAGCTTTCTCGGTGGGCAGAAATTATACCAATTGGTTGTTATATGCTTAAAATAATCAATGCGTTTTACTATATTAGAAATCTATAATGAAAATCATAAGTTTTTAGATAACTTGGGTGAAATCCTTAAAGGGGAAACGTCTCAAGTATTTCAGAATTAGCAACAGTTGGAAAAATTCAGTAGTTGTATTGTCTTATTATGAACCTGTCTAGGTCACATAGAACTACAGGTGCTGAAAGTTTCCACCTTTTTCTACCAAGAAGATACAGATATAATTCTGTGTCTGCGTATTTTGCAAATATGGTCCACTACTAATGCAACTGAAATTATGAGTTTCTCAGTATCTAAACTACTTGCGATCTATTTCTGTTTTCAGCTAGTCGCTTGTGTCCACGATCATTGAAAAATTCAGAAATCGTTAGAGAAGATAAAAAATCTCTATAACAATTTTCGAGCCGTTTCTGAAAACTGTATGATCTTTGACGAGAAAGGCTGACGGTTTATTAAAGGTCAAAGAGTGGGCCAGGAAGCGAATAGTGTCAATCTCTTTCTCTTTTATTATCCAGCTTTGTCGGTAAACAATGTCCATATGAATTCGTCTATTTTATTCAGAATGACGGCTTTCTAAAGCGTTAAGAAGCCTAACCAATTTATAAGTTGTTGTAGCTCAAAAAAGAAATATACAGAAATAAATGAATAAATAAGAAAATGCTTACCGGCATTGGTAGCGTTTCCAGCTGTTGCAGCCAAGCGTGATAAAATTGATCTCTCCGACATTTGCAAACGTTGTGCTACAGGTGGTATACGCGCCAGTGTGGCGGGTAGACGTGAAACATCACTCTTCATATCGGAAAGCAATTCTTCCAGTTGATTTAAAACTTTGTGTAAAACAGCGTTTGCTGGCTTATTGCCAGCCAAAGATTCCTTGCTCAAGTGTTGATGGGATTCGGCTAAACATTCAACTTCAGCAAAGCGTGCATTCAACGACATGGCTGGATGATTAGGGTCTTGAGCCAGATTTAGGAAGGCTGCTCTACGCAATTGTTCTTCAATTACTAACGACTGTTCGAGTAATTTGAAACGCCTGGCCAAAAATTTATTCTTAATTTCCAGGAAATTTCCTTTGCCAACATCCATTTTGAATGGTTCATTGATGATGGCAAATCGAATGTCATTTTGTATATCTTGCCAGCGACCGTAACCGTGGGTCACAATACCAGCCAAAAGCCAATAATCATGACGACGATGCCAAATTTCATATTCACGTCCAGGAACAGCAGCTTTTTCTTCATTTAACCATAAAGTGTGTAACTCGGTGAAACCGCCATCGGCTATGTTGAACATAAATTTACGTTTCAGTACTTCCAAACTTTCCTCAATTTTCGGCTTGGCATCCTTAGGATCCTTATCAGCTGATGATGTTGTTGTAACTGAAGCTTTATTGCCAGCGGAATTGGGTTTCTCCAATTCACCATCTTCCTTAACAATCAGCACGTCATCGTCATCATCATCAATGATTTCGGTGGTTTTATCATCATCGACTTTTGGTTTAATCGCCTCTTTATCGTCTTTTTTTCCTTCTTCTTTGATTTCTTTATTTTCGCCTTCCACTTTATCACTTTCACCATCAGGAGTTTCAGATATTTCGGCTTTCACCTCCTTTGCTCCACCTTCCTTGTCTTTATCAGACTTTTCGGCTTTCACCACAGTTGTAGCTTCTGGGTTTTCTTCTTTTTTATCTTCGTCTTTATCACTTGATTTCTTATCTTCTGATTCGGCTTCTTTTTTAATTTCTTCATTTTTATCAGATGATGTGTTGTTTTTCTCATCCGCTTTTTCCGACGCAGGAGCTGGACTGGGTGCCGCACTAGTGGCTGGTGTAGCACTGGTGCTGGTAGTTGCGCTCTTGTCTTCTGGTTTAATGGGATTTTCATTGCTTTCTTCTTTTTTAACAGGTTCACATGGTTTTAAAATTAATTCTGGCATGCTGTAGTATCCATTTATATGTTCGAACTCTTGCACTTTTTTACGAATTAATGACATTACACCAATACGTGTTAAAACATGTTGCCTAGATAAGCCTTCTCTGGGAACACCATCAGCAAATGTTTCCGCGTTATCTGCACCAGGCTCACACAAATGGCGCATGAATAGGGAAACATAAGCCTTAAAGTTGCGTTCCGATTTTCCTCTTAAATCCCGTACCAACCATTGCGAATTAAAAGCATCTTGAGGAGGCATTCCATAACGCATGATGGCGTTTAAGAAACTTTTACGTTGTCTGGCATTAAATCCCAAAACTTCTATGTTGCCACCAACACGAGCCAAAAGGGGAGGTAGTGGTCTATCGTCGCGACGTTCAACACGTCTACGAGCTTTTCGGCCTTCTCCACCGTTTTGCTCATCAAAATCGTCATCACCACCATCTTCATCCGAACCAGCGGAGTAGTCGGAGTTATATTCGGAATTGTTATCTTGCCAATTTGTGTCATCGCGCGTTGTATCCGCAGCTACTACACCGCCATCGGTGTAATTAACTTGTTTACGTACTCGTTTACCTTTGCCCAAAGTACGGCCAACATCTTCCTGATGCTGTTCGTAGTGGTGTCGAAGCAGTTTTACCCAGTAGGCAGGATCAGAATTTTCAGCCTCCTGTTTAATTATTTCCGTTTCTTCTTCTTCCTCCTCTTCCTTAGTGGCATAAGAAGCCACTTTGAAAGATGACAAGTACTCATTAGCCCAGGACTCTTTTTCTTCAATACCTTTATTGGATCGATCCAATAATTCGGCAACAGCTTTATCGTCATAATGAATAGCTTCTTCTTTGTCATCTTCTTTGAAAAGTTCTTCGGTACCGAAACGTAAAATATCATCCAATTCTTGTTTCGTAAAATTAGCTGCTTTCCCACCCATGCCAGGTCGAACCACCAAATGGGTTAACATCATTTTGCGTTTGGCAACCTGGGTTACTCTTTCTTCCACAGAGTTACGTGTAACAAAGCGGTATATCATGACCTTGTTGGCTTGACCAATACGATGAGCTCTAGAGAAAGCTTGAATATCGTTGTGAGGATTCCAGTCAGAGTCATAGATGATTACAGTGTCAGCGGTAGCTAAATTAATACCCAAGCCACCAGCGCGAGTACTTAACAAGAAAACAAATTGTTGAGCACCTGGTGCATTAAACCGATCAATAGCTTCTTGCCTTAAATTTCCAGTGATACCGCCATCAATACGTTCGTATTTATAGCCCTCACCTTCCAGAAAATCTTCTAAAATGTCCAACATTTTTGTCATTTGTGAGAAAATTAAAACGCGATGACCTTGTTCTTTCAACTGTTTGAGCATTTTGGAAAGTAAAACTAATTTCCCAGCAGCTTTAGTTAAAGAATTTATTTCATATAAGCCTCCAGCAGTTGTTTGAGCTTCCTCGGCTGCCGAAGGAAAGAGATAGGGATGATTGCAACATTTTTTTAAGTCCATCATCACGTTAATAAGAGAACAAGAGTTACCTCCACTCTTTGAATTCAAAGCCTCATAATTCTTAGTTAAAATAAATTTATAGAATTTCTTTTGAAGCGCCGATAATTCAACTCTTACAATGAATTCGGATTTAGAAGGCATATTCTTCAAGACATCTGCCTTTAAACGACGCAGCATATGTGGTCCCAACATTTCATGAAGACGTTTTACTTGTTCCTCCTTTGAAACATCGGCAAATTCATTTTGGAAAGCGTTTAAATCGTTAAATTTATCTCTGGATAAGAAATTAAGCAAATGGAACAATTCCTCCAAATTATTTTGCAAGGGTGTACCGGTCAAAAGCAATTTATAAGCAATATTATATGAATTCAGAATACGGAAAAATTTACTTTGATTTGACTTTAAACGATGAGCTTCATCTACCACTAAAACAGCCCATTCAATTGAGCCCAAACAAGCTGCGTCCATGGAAACCAATTCGTAACTGGTAAGCAAAACATTAAATTTGTATTGTGTTGTGCGCAAGCGTGACGCTTTGCCACCTCTTATGGCTCCCTCTTCGAAGGACAATTCATTTTCACGTATAACTGCACGAGAATCTTTGTCGCCAACATAGGTGATGCAGTAGAAATCTGGAGCCCATAGCTCAAATTCTCTCTCCCAGTTGATAATAGTGGAAAGTGGTACTGCTACCAAAAAAGGACCTTTGCAGTGGCCTTCTTTGTATAGAGAATATAAGAATGTAACAGTTTGAATAGTTTTACCCAAACCCATTTCGTCAGCTAGAATGGTATCAACGCCATTGCTCCATGAATAACGTAACCAATTGATACCTTCAATTTGATAAGCATGCAATTGCATGCCAGTACCTTCCAAGAATGGTGGTTGACCCTCATACTTCTTTTTCAGATCTGATGTGGGCTTTTCTGGAGGTGGAGTATAACGCCTAACTGGACGGTCTTCATCTTCAAGCTCCTTTACCTTACTCTTACGTCCCTTTTTCTTCTTTCCCAATCTTTGTTCAGACGTGCACATAGCTCTTAAATCTAAGTAGTAGTCAATTGCCTGCTTTAAGCCTGGTATGTCATCGGATTCATCTTCCCAAGTAGATTTGTCGTAAGGCAGATCACGCCACTTAACTAAGTACATAGTAGTGCCATCTCTGGCTGTACGATGATTGATAACACGCTGTACAATTAACCATTCGGGTTTAACACCATTCTTATAGAAACGTTCTTCTAAATCCTTCTTATATTGCTCATCTTCATCATCGGCTTGAATACCACCCTTGGCCTTATGACGTTGAATACGTTGGAATCGAGAGTCAGCTTCGTCTAAAGTTTCTTCAAATTTAGGTGGTTCTTCCATATCATATTTACGATGGAATGATCTTATCATCAATGGATGATGAACTTCCATTTGAATTTCTGGTATCCACTCACAATGCCAGTAAGACATATTATGCCATTTAACGAAATATTCACGTGCTTTAGACTTAGCTTTCTTTGATCCTGAGTCTTGTTGTTCGGCCCATCGCCAAGATATAATTTTCTCAGCTTTACCAGTCAACGGTGGACAACTGCAACGAGGACATCTCCAATCACCATCTGGTATAGTATCCAACGGCGGGTTCAAACAGAAAGTATGATATGCCGAAGGACATGAATCGCAGCACAACAATTCTCCGCCATCTTTGCAAACTCTACAAAACTCTTGATGTTCATCATCATCTTCCTCTTCAGCAGCACCACCATCGGCTTCACAATGAGGACAAGACCATTTACCTTCTGGCGGCTCTTCCAATTCGGGCTCCAAACACACCAAGTGATAAGCCCTGGGACAGGTGTCGCACAAAATAATTTCGCCACCTTGTTGACATACTTCACAGTAGTCTTGATGTTCGTGTTCTCCCTCTTCACCATCAGGGAAACGGGAAGTCGTCTTAAGCTTCTTCTTCTTTTTAAATTTATTGCCAATCTTAACTTTAGCCTTCTTTCTTACAACAGGTGTTCCATCTTCGTTCGTAGCACCTTGACCATCTGTACCTGCGGTACTAGTTGCAGCAGCAGCTGTTGATGTATTGGGTATGTCATCAGCACTGTCATCAGATTTTTGTAACATTTTTTCAAACTCCAAATCAGAGTCACGTTCGGATGCACCTGAAGCATCCTGATCTTCATCTGAACTGCCTCGTTTTCGTTTGCCAAATTTAATTTTCAATGTGGGAACTTTTCCGGACCGTCTACCCTTTTTACCACGACCTCTGCCACCCCGTTTACGACGACCACTAGAAGACGATTCTTTTTCTTCCTCTTCTTCTTCCTCCTCCTCTTCTTCTTCATACAAATCGTCGGGCTAAAATATACAGTTATTTATTCATTTGTTTAATTCGATTGTTAAGCTACAAAAGGTAAACCTTCTCATTTCTTGATGATCTAGATGACCTGGGTTCATCAGCCTCCTCGCTCTTTGCCTGCTCTGCTTGCAAATTAGGATTAGCTTCACAGAATTCGCGCCATTTAGCATCTACCAACATCATTAACTTTGGTGCTGGTACCTTAACATTCTCCTTCTGTAAAATAGGCCGGACATGCTGGGTAAATGCCTTATATGTGGTTAAGTTCTGTAAATCCGTTTCAGAATATTCAATTTCTACATCAGTTACATTAAACGCAGAACACACATCTTCGACGGAAGGCATACCTTTGAAGACAAATTTAAGTTGTTAGTTTTAAAGCAAAACAAAATTTGAGATTCTCTACTTACCAGTCGAGGAAGCCTCTTTTTCTTTACTTGATTTATCGGCGTCTTTCCTTTTACGGCCTCGTTTTGAAGACGATGATGTAGTTGTGTAGTCAGCGTCATCGTCATCACGCATATCACTATCCTCTTCACTTTCATTCTTCTTACGTTTTTTCTTCTTACGTCCTTTTTCTTCGCCCTTTTTAGTTTTACGCTTTTTACCCTTTTTCTTTTTTCGAGTATCTTCGGGATCATAATCGTCATCTTCGTCATTCTTTTTATTAAGAAAAGAAATTATATTTTAATGAAAATTAATTCGAATAATTCTTTGCTGACAGTCTGTAACTTTTTTATTTGATCAATAGCACAGAACTCATCTTAATATGACGATCTTAATATTGACCTAAATACATAGGAAAAGATTAGAACTCGTTGGCTACTTAATTTCCTGTTTCAAATGAGTAAATATTAAAATTAATAAATTAAAAATTAATATTAAAAAATTCTATTTACATAAGGCTGTGACACCGTTAATCGGGGAAACCTAATGGAAGTAAATTCCATCTGCGAAATGCTTTTGTATGGCGAGCAAATATACCCATTTCTGTAACGGACGGGGGCAATGAAAATACAACGTCTATGGAAATCAAGTGTGGTTGAATCGCGGTGGATCGATACAAACGGTGACTAATTCAAAATTAATTGACTGGTTTATAAACTCTTTTTTTTTTTTGAACTCTTGTGTCGAAAAAAGAATCCGTGATATTATTATTTCTTTCAACTATGCTCTAGGTATCAATGAATTGAGTGTAAATTGGAAATACTTGTGTAAAATTTTATTTACAATTTGAACTTAAATACTACGGCCATAGAAAGAAACCAAGAAACACCGGAAATTTCATTAGCATCACCGTGGGTATTCCGCCACAGTCTGTATTTAAGCAATCCTTTTAATTACTCCGTTGTATCGGATTTATTTAACAATGTATCAGCGTATTTATTCTTCTGGACATCATTCTGTTATATTTCGTCATATGACATTTATAAAATTCATATAAAATTTCATTGTATTGGAAATTTTAAAAGAATGCAGGACAGAGACTTTATGCTTTGCATTCTGTTACACAGTTTATCATTTTCTATTTCCTTAACATATCTTGTCCACGAAGTACTATCGGTATAAAACCATATTGTTTATTGATACTGTTCCTTCAAAAAAATAAAATGAACAAATTCCTATTATTTACCATAGAAGTATGGGAGATCCTGATACATTCACTCTACGTTATTTTATGCAAACATATTGTCTCAGTTGTTTTTCTAATATAGATAAACATTTATTGAAAACATGTACGAAACGATGCACAAATAATCTGAATGGAATCTTTTACATTGTGCTAATTAAAGACAGCAATAACATGAACAATAATGTTTTTTACCATATTATATTTCAGTTTTTCTTTGTTAACTTTAGTTTAAAGGTACTTACATTGGGTTTTAAAGGAGCATCCGAATCATTAGAAACTTCTGCCTGTTGAGCCGATTCGTCCAAAGCATCTTCTTCTTCTATATTTTAATATATAATGAACATTGTTAAATATTTATTAAATAAAATATACATTTTATATGTAATTATTACAAAAAATTTCATGTGGCTTTAGAGAACAAACATTTGTGGCACTTGGAATATATTTATGACTGTATACAGAACGTATACTCCTAGTGTAAAAATTTAGTAATAAGAAAATCTATGTGTTATGCATATATATAGGTTTTGGTTTAAAATTTATATATATATGTATATACTTACCCTTAAATTGTCGCCTTCGATTATTTCTGTAATACTTAAATATCCCACAAAAGTAGAGAAATTAACTGAGGAAAGATCACTTGAGAGGACATTGAACTAATCATGAAATTATAAAAAAACATTCATTGTTTATAATCTACACTGTTGCTGAGCTCAAAACATTAGTGGGGGGTTATTGAACCATTCTGTTGAGTTTTGAGTGTTACACAACAGTAATAGCTATAGCCACAGCGAGAGTACGCAGACAATCCAAGAAGCAGGAGACTAAAGGAATGCACAAATGGGCAAAGTATATAAACAACAGGTGTGAGTTAAATGTAAAACAAAAAGAAATAATGCCTAGCATCTGGCGCATTGATGTTGCTCTCTCTCTCTCTCTCTCTCTCACTTGAAGAACATTAAAATGTTTATAGTCATAATAATATAAATAAACGAATTTTTATCTAATTGTTGTAGTTGAATTTCCCTAATTTTATTATAAAATGCCAAAAGTAGGTTTGGAAAATATTTCAAAGTTATATACATATTTATTACGATAGTAAGATTTCATAACTTTCATTTTTAACGTTAATGACTTATGTATTATAGAAAAAATATTTTTTGGGTTACAAAAAAGTAATAAAAAAAACATAAAAATACGGAATACAATCCCTATTTTCAAACACAAATCAGGTTATATTTTATAGGAGAGTTGTTTGTTTGGATGTTCACTAACCTAAACAAGTTTTTTTTTAAACAATTTTTAACATGTCCTTCCTAATTAATTTGAATAAAATATAGGGCCGATGATTGTTAACTTCTTTAGGCCTGAATTAGATAAACTGTACACCATTGATGTGTGGTTCATGTTTAACATAATCCACGCATGAAAAATTGGACACTTGAAACACGCGTCACCCAAAAAAGCCCTGGCGGACAATTGAATGATATGTGGTTCATAGTCCAGACTGATTTATATGCCAGAATCATGAAAAATTGCACACTTGGGGTATGTCTCATCCAAAAAAGTCCTGGCGGATGGCATAATGGCATCAATAGGTTCTATTTTGTTTTATTTAAATTTAATGATAAATTTAAATTTAATTGATATAGTAATCGTTATAAGGAATTGAAGTAGAATAAAAATTTTAAATTACATCTCGTAATATGATATGTTTATAAGTTTTTTTTTTTTTAACTTTTATTGTGTACACCGTCTTACAAAAGTTTACAAACTTTTGATTATATAACAAAGTATGGTTTGAACTTTTTTTGCAATACTGTACGTATTTTTTATTCAAAGGTAAAAAACAATTTTATTGTAGTATACTCAAAAACAATGATGTTAACGCATACATATAGATGTTACAACCAAATGCATTTTAACTTTAAGTTACAAAAGTTTACCTTACGATGTATGATACAGTTAGAATGTCTCGATGAAGTTTTTGATTTTTTAAATTTAAATTATTAGAAGAAATTTTTGATAGTGATGTAAAATCAATGAAATTTTAGAAATGGTGGAAAAAACAGCCATTAAATTATATATTATATATGTCAAATTTTCTAATGATAAAAATGTAAATGTATATAGTATCCAGATAGTAAAAGAAATTTGAAAAAAAAATTAAGAGTTTTAATCACGTCCTGACCATACTCGCATTTCAGATAAACGCAGAGATGAGCAGTTATTTGTTTTGCTAAAACCCCAATGCAAAGTGTAATCGATATTAATCCAAAACTTAAGTAAGGTACATAGAAACATCAGAACATATTGATACTATACTGAATTAAAAAAGAAGAAAAATAAAAAAAACTATAAAGTATCAAAGAATAAGAATTTGTAAGAATTGTTTAATAATGACCTGATGAAACCTTCGTCTAATATTGTACCATTAATAGAAACACAAAAAGCATTTAAAACATTTTAATACAAGCGTCAGGAACAAAATGCTGTTGTAGAGTTGTGACAGAAATATATTTGTAATAAAAAAATATCTTTATCCGTGTTAACTCTAACGACAAGTAGAAATATTATTTATTTTATATAATAAAAAATCTTTAAATATACAAGGGTATATAAACTTCAGTAAGACTGTGTGAACTCTCTGGATAGATTTGTTCTTAACTTTAATTAATAGTTTTTGTATCATAAACCAAACCTATCAATATTTTCAACATTTCAATTTTATTTTTATAAATTTGTTTGAATAAAACAACATTGAAATGTGTTTTTATCAATATTTTGTTTTAAATTTTATTTAAATATTTTTTACTTTTTTTTCTTCTAGGATGTGATCCTTTGCCTTATAGTTTTTTCTTCGTCGTTATGTTATTTCATTTGGGAGTTTTTGTGTTATTTATATATATATTTTTTTTCGTTTAATTAATAATATAAACTACATAATAACATTATCATATTTTGTATGATATATATATAGGTGTTTTTAGATTTTTTTTTATTAATTGCTGGTTTTGTCAGCAAAGTTTGCCACTTAAAAGTTAATGTTTAATAATTGTAGTTTTATAGTATAATTGATTTATTTCTAAGATTTTTTGTTTTAGATTTTACTTGCTTCCATAATTGTGATACTCTTTTTTATATTTTGTATGTATGATTAATTATGAGTTGTATATAAATATTTTTAAGAAAAATAAACAAATGTAATAATAATAGAATTGTTAGATTCTGTTAGAGATCTATTTTTAGATGTGTATTGAAATAATATTGTTAAGCTAATTGTTTATTTTTGTTTATTTTTTATGAAAGATATGTTAGTCTGTCAAAATAAGGAAATATCCCGTAAATATAAATGCAATTCAAAATTAAAAGAAAATCAAAAATCATTTGAAGTGAAGAAACAGACAAAAATTTTGATATGAAATACGAATATGAAAAAACAGTTTGCCCAGTTTATTATAATTTGTTTAACTAAGAATATAAAAGAAAATGTAAAAAAAAATTCTGAAACCCTGTATATTATTTGTATAGTTCTAAACATAATAAAAAGGGAAACCAAAAGTCACAGACCAAAACACATCAAAATACATATTACAAATCCTTTGTAGAATTTTTACAATAAAATAAATATTTGATAAAAAAAAATCGTTTACAGTTAACTATGAAACCAACATTTTTATTTAAACTTAAGTATTTTTTAAAAATTTATTGTTTTAATAAATGAGCAAAATGTTTCATAATAAAAATTATATATAATATTTTTTATTTAGTAAAAATCATATTTTTCACTCAACATTTTCGTTTAAATAAGCTTTTTTCAATGTTTTATTATTTCAATATTATTTATATTTTGTCTTTCTACTTATGAATTTTATAATAACCATCCAGGGAAACTTATTTTATACAAAAAAATCTTCTTTCCATCAACTTGTGTATAAAATGACTTCCCTTATTTAATCCTACTTTTGAAATTTGAAAATTTCTCATAAATTTAAATAAAAAGTACCATAGATAAATAGATTGTTGAAAATTTTCAAACGTATTTTATTTCATAAATGCATACTAGTTATTGTTTTTCTCTCAACACTATCTTAAAACGATTGAATACAATATTGTTGTCGTGCATTAAATTCCACTTGATATGAGTTCAATTTTCTCTAAAATCTTTAATTGTAAATTTCAACATAGGCTCTCAACAAACATCGGTTTGCTTTTTCCAAACGTTTAGAAATAATTTTTAATTTATAAACGATTTGCGGTTAATAAGACGTGACATTCGCTTCCAATTCAATAAATTTGACTTAATGCGGTCATTAATAAAAAAATGCTAATAAAGAACGATCTAGTTAAATATGAAATGAAATGTAGAAAGTTGTAATATATTGTAATTATTGAAGTAGATAATAATTTTACAGATGGTATTTTTTACGTTCGAAAAAATCTTAACCTATAAATGCATTCAGCAAATCTTATTTCGTATGTCAGGCAGGTCTTCAATTTACTAAAATCAATATCACACTGATGAATTATTGAAAATTATATTTTCATATTCTATGGGTATTACAAAGATTTGATTCAGCTGGCTCGGAACAAGACATTAAAACACCAGTGCTTATTCCTTTAACTGAAAATGTGGAATCTGTGTAGAAAAGCCGATCAACGTATTTTATGCAATGATTTGGTTCTTAATTCTTACAAGTTTCAGTTGGTGGAACGTCGAAAACTCAATTAGTTCATTGAATAACAACAGGATGGTTAAATAAATTATTCCTAGGATGTAGAACAAACAAATTAAAGTTCTATATTGGAAAATATATGGAGAAACCTTCAAATTACTCTTGTGTACTACTGTTTACTGCACATTTTGAACTGATGGTTGGAGTATTTTTTTTTTGCGACCTGTCTAAAATTCAATTAAACAATGAATTTTTGTACTCGAAATTTTGAAGTTATTGGTGCGATTAGATAATGAGTTGAAAATAGAAATAATAGAAACTCTGAAACATAACGCATTAATTTCAAAATACCGTTTCCCGAATTAAACCATGTTTAGGAAATAGTTTTACATAATGTATAAGAGTACATGTATCGTAAAAAATACATTTCAAATGTGTGCATTTGAATGCTGCAATGATTAAAAACAAATGTTTTAACTGTTTAATAGCAAAAATACCACTGCTGCAGTATCTCCAAATTGTTAAGAATAGTTTTTTTCATAACTAAGAATACACAATACAATCATTCCTTTAATTTAAATAAAGTATGAGGTGGGAAAAAAAAAAAGATTATATCAATTGCATTTAACGTTCAATAATAAAATAATCTAAACAGCTTCAGATACAATAGTTTGCAGACAAATTATATGTGTATACTGTCGTACTTTATATTTTAAATTAAAGGTATATATGTATTTTTGTATGCCAGTGTTATTATAAATACACATATATATATATATAATATATATATATATATATATATATATAATATATATATATGTATGTATATGTATCGTATATGTATATATATAATAATATACGATTATATTACAAACAATTTAAAATTGATGTATGTATATGTATCGTATATGTATATATATATACATATACGATTATATTACAAACAATTTGAAAGATTGTCCTTCATGGCATTTTTTTTTTGTTTTAGACTAAAGTACAATTTACTCCCCAAAATTCTAGATATAAATATTGACGTTAGTTAGAGAGTCTGGATGTACCTATATATGGATTTATTGCACTCAATTCTTGTTTACAGATAGTTCAGGTCATATTTTCGGATGTGGACTATGAGTATCCTCATGGAAGTAATTAAGTTTTAAAGACCCTCGTTATCAAATCTTTTTTGACGGCGTTAATCTTAATTTGAATTTAAAACTTTCAAAAAACAAAAATAAAACTATTTATCTAACCTTAAAGAACTGTATTAATTTATTGTAGTATTATTTATATTATTATAATCGATGAAAACTTTTTAATGCTTTAACTTGTTAATTTTTTTATTTTTTTATTTTTAAACACATCTTTTTATAAAAAATTTGTATATGGACGAAACAAAATGGATGTATTTTTGAACTGATAAATTGAACATAAATGTTTGTTTTAGTCCCATATTTTATTAATTCTGATTATTTTAACATGCTATGCAGCCTTTTTGTTTTCATTAAACTACTTTTTAAAAATTTTTAAGTGGCCTTTTCTTTATAGTAATAGTTGATCCTTTTCAATGTTTGTGTTATTTTTTTTTTCTTTCTTTTAAATAGGATTTTTTTGTGTTTTACTCGTTTGTCATTGTAAATAGTTTGCTTTTTTTCTCAATTCAAGATTTTTTAACATGACATTTTTGCCTGTTTTACTATCATTACTTATATATGTACATTATTAATAATTTAAAAGTTAAAATGTTTGAAAAATGTTGCCACTTAATACCAATATTATAAAACGTTCCTGTGTAATAATTAGTGAAATAAAAAACTATAACTTCAAATATACCTACCTGTTGAATAAATACATACATGTTTATATAAAAAATATATGGGTTGTACTCTTTTCTGTATATATGAATTCGAATTGTAGTAAAAAATGTGTTTTGAAGAATAAAACCAATTTCTTTATATGGAAAACTAATATTTTAGGTCTGAAATTGTAATTAACTATGTGCTATAGTTTCAAAATAAATAATTCTTTTGCTTTAATTTTCAATCGATAGGTCATGAATTATGTAAAAATCCGTAATGTTTAGCTTTATTACGCTTATAGCATAATGTATTCCTAAACTATTTGGATACATAAATATAAATACGAATATACACTACACACTTAAGAAAATATGAATATAGTGAATAAAATACGAACAAACTCCAACACCGTTGATAAAACCATATTATCTTTAAAACTAAATTGCATTTATATAACTGTATTATTTATTCACAATATTAAATTAAACTCAGAGTGCGCAGATCAGCTGTTGATAATAATTGAAACCATACTCAACCCATTTAATGACATGAGTTTCTAAAACGAATGAGAATAATTTGAATAATAATAAAAGAAATTACAAAATTGAGGTAATGTAATATTGGAGGGCAAATCACCTATACTACTTTGGAAGCAAGATCAAAATATGTACATATATATATGCGCTTGTGTAAAAATCTACTTTATAGGAATTTATATAAATTTTTTAATTTAATTTCATAGTGATACTAGGAATATTGTGATACTAGGTCTAAAATTCAGTTCCAAAAACTTTAAGCAGATTAGACCACGTTTTCTGAACGAGCATCAAAGTCAAAGTTCAGTTATGAAAAATTTCACAGCTTATATGAAATAAAATTGTAAAACTCGTAGGAATGTATTATTAAAGACTTTGTAAAAATCTAAATATGAAATTGAAAAACAAAAATCTTGCACGAATATTAATTACAAATTCTATCCATATTGTTCAGCAATGAAATAAAAATATATTAAAAGAGAAATAATAATATAACGACTGAATAATATAAATATAATATATTATATATATATATATATAACGGAGTAAAAACAACTGTTTATTATTTATTTAACTATTTCAAATACCATGTCGTCTACGAGTATTTTAAATAATTTTGGTTTTAAGATCAAATAATAAGGAAGTAAGCAAGAAGACATTAAACATATGTTGCCCCCATTTGCCATATGTTCCAGATGTTGTTGGAAGTTCTATATAATTCTAAGATTTCCTCTTACTGTAATTGCTCATGTTTAGTCATTAAAAAATAGAGGACGTGTTAAAAATGAGAGGACGTTTTAAAAATGTTTATACGTAATAGCATATCATATCAAATAAAACTTGATCATAACTTGGTGTTCAGTTTGTATGATTCCAACGATAACTGTTACATTTTGCTTAATATCAATAGGATTGTTAAAAAGAAAAGAAAACAAATATCTACGCAAAAATTTATTAAGTTAACAAGTACCATAAATTTCAATGGCGTAACAGGGAGAAATTTGTTCGTATGTACATATAAACTACGCTTAATTGGAAATTTCTTATGTTGCAAGTTCAGAACTAAAATTAGAAGATAATTTCCAAATTTGGCATAGAAAGTAAACAGAATCTTTAAAAAGCTAATGTATATGTTAATCCAATTCCTTGTTGTATAAAAATTTTAACTGTAATAGCGCATAAACGTAAATATAAGTCATGTATAAGCCATATTTATACCCTTGTGGTGTGTGTTTTAATTACTTGTAAGTTGCACAGTCAAAATTTATAAAATTAAAATAAACCATTTTTTTTAAATGTGGATAATCAGTTAATTAATTGAAAATTTTCAATTCCTCAAAGTCCTTAAACTTGAAAATAATTAAACATTTATGGACTTTCTTAAAGTAGAGAATTAGAAATCTAAGGCTCCTTCCGTTTATCAGCTATACACAATTTTACAGAAAGAATAGAGTAGGTATATACATATGTATATGTATCTGCAGAAGCTTTCAGAAATCTGGTTTCGTCAATGCCATCGTAATTATGGTAGTGGACGAATAAAAGGTATATTTTTCAGTAAGAGACAGAGTTTAAATTTTTCATACAAAATGAAAAACAATAAAATTGCTTTTTTGTTTATTTTAATTTGAAAACAGAAAAATAAAACAGATATTTTTGTAACTTAAAAAATAATAAATGATAAAAGGCTTACATTGCTAATTATTACACAATCATTAAAAAAGTAAGATGTTGTTATGTATGTGGTTACCAACTTTTACGTTTTACACTTTAGTGTTCTGCTTTTTTTGGGGATCGATTTTTTTCATTAATAATATTTAATAATTAAACATAAGTTTATTATATATAGTATATAAAAAAATTCTTTTTTATTTTTTTATAATTTTTTTGAGGAGTTTTTTGCTTGCAAATAAGTTCACTTATGCTTACAATAATTTCAACATAATAGTTTTTTTTCTTTTATTTATGTATTTAGTTTCAATTGTTTTTGCTTAATGTTTTTGTTTTTTTAATATAGTATTTATGTTTTATTTTTTTGGAAATACATAAACTAATTCATAAATAAGACGACTTCGTAAGTAAAATTAATTTCGAAGACTAAATAATTCCAATACATCAATTTATTGTGTGAGACTAAAAAAACTTAATAATTAAAGATTGTGATATTTTGTAGAATTTTTTTTTAAGAAGATCTATGAGTAAACATAAGATTCTCATGAGCATATTCGAAATACAATGGCATTTTATTCATTAAGATAAATAGTGTGAATGAAGTTGTAACTTGATCAAATTTTTTAGAAGTATTTAATTAGGCATAATTGAAAGACATTGAAAGTGAAATGTTATCTAAAATAAATAAATAACAACAGAATAAATACTAAGATCTTTGGAAGTTGGAGACTACGTTTAAACGTAGTTTTACCCAAATACAACATCACACGTTTTCGATTTACAGAAGCTGGTAGCGGCTTTAAATTTTTAAGTTATTTTTGAAAATGTCAGTTGTATTATACTATCTATAATGTAAATGTTTAAGAAAAAACAAAAAACAAAAAAGAAATTATTTAGTCATTTATATGACAAAGTATGTATTAAATAATAATAAAAAAAAAAAATAATATTGAAATGCTTTATTTGCGTATTGTTATCTTGGATTTAATAAAATTTTAATAGGATTTTCGAATATAAAAAAAAAAGATAAATAAATAAATAAATAAAAAAAAATTGTGCAATGCTGATTTATTGACGATATTAAATATTGTATTAACCA
>QOCX01000341.1:118473-169633 GCA_005959815.1 Sarcophaga bullata | reverse complement strand
ATCTTTATCAGAACAAGTCATTTGGAATTGTTTTATACGAAGCGTTCATTTTTTGAATTAGTTTATGTATTTCGATTTTTGTTTGTTTTGCAGTTTATGTATATTATTTAAAAATTAAAAAATAATTATTTTACACATATAAACCAAAGAAGTAGTAGTGTGTTTAAGAACAATAATAATAAGAGTGTTTTCTTTGCGTTCGGTCATCATCGATAAAACAAGGGTACATTGCTATGGTCTTGATCATTGGTCATCGTTATCATCATCATTGGAATCATCTTCGGAATTATCGTCGTCGTCGTCTGAGCCATCAGAAATATCATCATCTGAGTTGTCGTCGTCATTAGATGAAGATGAGGACGAAGAATCACTGTCAGAGTCAGAATCATTGTTGTTGTTATTGCTGTTATTTTGATCATTATTAATATGATTTTGTATTTGTTGCTGCTCATGATGCTGTTGCTGTTGAAGTTTTCGCTTGACAGATGACGATGATGATGATGATGTATAATTTGCGGGAGGTGTTATTTGTAAGTGCTGTTGCTGTTGCTGTTGTTGTTGCCGATTAAAATGATTGCCACCAGCAGTATTATCATTATTATTGTTATAAAAATAATATTGTATTGAGTCTTCATCAATTTGTATCGTTTCAGGTTCATGATGCTGTTGATAATGTTCTTGTTGTTGTGCCTGTTGTTGCTGGTGATTTTTCGGATGATGTTTTGAACTCTTTTTCGTATGACACGAAGAATTTTTAGGCATCGTAGCATTAGTAGAATTTATTACAACTAATGGCGGCGAGTGATTACTCTCACCACTACTTTGCAACATAGGAGATAAGTGAGCTGAATTTTTTACAACCGTAGTTGTCGTCATTAGTTGATTTTGTAGATCTGTTTGTTGCAGCTGTTGTTGTTGTTGATTTGAAGTTGAGGTTGGCACAGCCATACCACTGGTTAATTTCTTATCATAATCCATAACCAATTGTTTGATGTGTGCCAGTTTTTCATGCAAATAATCAAACCTTTGCTTATCACGATTTATGGCCTCCTCCTTGGTTATGCGATTGTATTCAGAAACAATTTGATTCTTAATATTATAGTAATCAGAACAACCCTGTTGTACACGATTTAAACGGTCTGCCAATTCACGAAACCGATCTCCAACACTTTCTATTTGTGCCAAAAGTTTACGATATTCATCGTAATCACTCTCAAATTCAGTCTTGTATTTGCGCCTCTGCTCGATACTTGTTATAGGCGTGTAGCTGCTAAAATCATAGCGAGGCGTATCCCCGGATGATGTGGAGTGGTGATTGGTTAACGAAAATGTCGAGGCAGCTGCGGCAATTTGTTGTGTAGGCGAAGAGTGTTCCTGTTGTTGGGCTTGTTGTTGCGATGAATGCGAGGCAGTTTGGGGTGGTGTGTGGGCAGCATTTCCGTACAATATTTGCTGTTGCTGTTGCTCTTCTTGTTGCTGTTGCTGTTGCTGGTGCTGATGATTATTATTTTGCAATTGCTTAGTATGCTTGGAAGAATGCTTTTGAGTTGGTGTTGATGATCTTGAATGTTTATTTGATGGTTCTCCATTACGAACATTTGATAATCCAGACGACGAAGAATGATGCCGCGATCGACTTGAGGATGTGTTGTGAATTGACGCTACATTTGGAGGTGCCAGTGGTGGTGGTACTGTTGTATAGTCGTCACTTAGGTTTGGTATGACGCTATTACTGTACTGATTTGTTGATTTATGGGAGTGATGATTACTGTTATTATTATTGTAATTTGGAGATAGCTGTTTCTGCTGTCTTTGCATCTGCTGTTGTTTCAATCTACTACTACTGTTGCTACCATTAGAGTTGGATGAAATTTTACTTTCAGGCACGAAGTTATTAACATATGGCGTGGGAGAGTTTTTACGACGCATGGCTGAAGACGACGTTGACGAAGATTCACGATTGCTACAGTAACCACTAGAACTACTAGTGCTACCACCGGAATTACGTTTTTCTTTTGAAACTAACGGTGTTATACTACTGTTACTAATGCCGTTTACAGTGTTAGTTGAAATCTTGTTATTGCTGGATGTAGTTTTACTACGACCCGCAAAATTTTGGTCTCCACCCACTGAAGCTGTATGCTGTATGAAATCATCCATATTATTGAGCACATTAAAGGTCAAATCAGAATTTCCAGAATTCTCATCGTTGCCATTGTTATTGCTGGTATTATTAAAGTTGTGTGGAGAATAAGCAGCAGAAGACGATCGTTGACTGTGATTATACGCCGAACCATTAGATACGCTGCCTCCTGCAACATTACCGTTTCCTATTCCTCCGTTAACTCCTATTCTTGCGCCAGCGCCCAAATTGCTGTTGTTTGTTATACTACTACTGTTGCTTCCATCTTTCTTGTAATGGCTTATACGTTGTTTTTTGGATTGCATACCCAAGCTTAAGGCCCCATCATACATGTCTGGCTCTAGACTAGTTCGTTTTACGCCACTTCCTCCGCCATTAATCATTGGTGCTGTTAAACTAGCGGCACCTACTAACGGTGGCGGACTCCCCGTATGTGTAGATGATGTCGGGCTTTGACCCGATGTTGAACTACCAGCATCTGAACTCATTGGTGGTGTTAGATTCTGAGGCTTACGTCTTTTTAATTGTTGGATTTCTTGTTCTGAGAAAAATGGCCAATTTTCATCAACATCGTTCCACATGCTCCGTTTTAAATTGTAAGTATTGTCAGACATTGTCGATATGTCTTTCAGTATCGTACTGATCAATTGTCGCTCTCGCTGTGCCAAGCCCTCATTCTGCAGTCTCGCATATAATTCAGGTTTTTTGAAAGGTTTTAAAGCCAACAAATGTATCAGACGTTCACGAATTTTTCTTCGCGAAACATCAAGAGTTTTGCCATTCGAGATGCCATTTGCCTTGCCACCTCCAATGGAGCCTTTTCCTGCACTCGTCATTGAGCCGTTTCCTCTGCTGTTTGCACCATTACCAGAAGCGCTTTTCTTTTGTTGCACTGGCATATGATTATTGCTGTTCGAATTTAGACCAGAACCTGGTGGAGAATAACCACCCGTGGCGTTAACGCCATTTGAGGATAACGAAGGTAAATTGGAAGAGAGATTTGAAGGACTGCCGTACCGATTATTAATATTACCGCTTACAGTGCCACTACCACCTATTAATGAGGGATTAGGAGAAGAACGTAAGGAGGCAATCGGTAACACTCGGTAGCCATTAACACTTCCACTACCACCACTCGATGGCGGTGAGTGTTGATTGAGCGTTGTTGCTGATATCTTATTACGACTATTACTATTACTATTGCTGCTATGGTTGTTGCTGTTGCTGTTGCTTAAATAACTACTGCTGCCATTAATGCTACTACTAATGCTGTTACTGCTCCCATTACTTATACCATTTAACGATGATGTCGTTCCATTCGTATAAGCCTGAATAGAAGCAGCCGAAACGGGCCTTTTCACCTTTCTTCCAATGTCTGTTTGGTTAGGTTTAATCTCTCGTATACATTTGCTCTTCTCCGTCTCCTCGGCAATGGCCATTTTTGTTCTTGTCGTATCGTAGACATCATCATTGGCATGGATGCGCATACGATAATTAAGAGATCCCAAAACATCCAAATCAGCACCTGACTGTTGAATACATTCCAAAGAGCCCTCAACATCGTCAATGGCAAACCCAAATTTACGTCCATCGGCTGGACCAGTAGAACCCTCCGACGGCGCCGGAGGAAAGTGAATAACTCCAGCATTACCAATAAATTGAATTTTGGCGCATTGTCCTTTTTGTAAACGCTTGGATTGAGCATTACGTTGAAATTCCTCAATTGCACGAAATGCCGAATCAGTAAGTTTAACATAAATATACTCTTTAGAATCGTCGGTAATGTTACGATGCTGTGACATACCATATTTGCCGGACGTAAGAACAGACGGGCATTTTGCAGACGCAATCGAATTTGTCATAACGCCTCTCAGCGAACTGCACAAGAGAGGACGATAACTTTTGTAAAATAATCTTTTTCTCTAGCCAAGCAATTATTCTTTTCGATTGAACTAATGGAAATAGGCAAAAGTTGTGTTATAACTTAAAAATAATTTATTTCTTTTTATCCAAAATGTAGAGATTGCAAGGAAGATTTGTGGAAAGTTTCTTTTTTACTTTTTGCTTTTTTTAAAGTTTTTTTTTTTTTTGGAAGTTTTACTTTACTCAAATGTATTATTAATAAATATGTTAAATTTCGTCTTTTTTTCTTCAAGATTGCAATAAACTAATTTGCACAAGTTTCTCTCTTCTTTGTAGATTTAATGTGTTTGACACTGGGTTTTTGCAGTGTTTATGTTTTCTAAATCGTTTAGAAAGTTCTAAACACTTTTAATTTGACACCTTTGATTTATGGTGATTTTTAAGCATGGAAGCCTACGTTAATTGTTGATTATGCTCTGGACTGAATATAAAGGAGCGCAATGATGTTTGACCTTATACGGGAGTAATTCCAATTTTTCTTTTTCTTTTTGATTGACTTTGGCAAGCTTTACACGCTCTCTCTCTTTTGCTTTGTCACTTATTATGTTTCTTAAAGTTCTTTACTAAGACGATGTATCAGAGTTACAAACGTATTTTGTTTTTTTTATTGTGACTTCTTAAAATTTTGGAGAGTATATATTTTCTATTTGAATGTTGCTGTATGGTGGTGGACTGTTGGTTAGGCAGAGCTGTAATATTTATTAAATTTCAATCATTTAATTATTTTGGTAAAAAAAAGAAGAGATTCTCTTTAAAACATTTTTTCTTTATCTCTCGTTTAAATTTCCATAAATTTTGGAGAAAGAAAATTTAAATTAAACATTTTAGTTTATTATTGTTTAGTTTATTATGATTTTTATTATCTTCACAATATTTGATTTTCTTGGTAATTTGAATTTCGTGGATATTGCATTTGTTTTTTTTTTTTAATTACTTTAGGGTTAGGGAATGTATGGAAATCATCGGATAGTTGAATATACTCTGAATATAGCTAAGCACCATGTATTTACATAATGTTCACCACAGAAATACTATATGTAAACAGACACCTGATAACAAACTAATAAAAGGTCCAATTTAGAAATACATATGTATTTCTAAAAAGACATTTATGAATTTTATTTTACAGTCGTCAGAACAGACATAAATTATGTGCCCTAGTAGTGTGTATTTATTTGCTATTAGAGCTTACCATAATAGGTGAATTAAATAACGTTTTAAAACAAAGAGGTTAGCAAAACAAACCAATTTATAATTATATCTGGTTTTTCTTTGGCATATAATCAATTTTATCTTTAAATAAATCTAAAATTACTACTTGTTACGGGGTATTCAAAATTAACAAGAAGAGGTTTCACCGACTTAAACTTCGTTTTTGTCATTGTTGTCAAGAAAAAGCGTCCTATAATATTATAAAGTTGGAAGAAATCTCAAAATTTAAACATAAACTTTAACTTTGTTTTAAATTTCTTTGCTAAATATTGCACTTTATCTCGATCAGTTGGTACTTTTTTTAACCTTTTTCAAATCGGAATTTAAACCGTGAACAAAGTAATGTCAATCTATAGAAATAGATTCAATTTGAAAGGTGTATTTTTTGGTTGTGCTGAGGTTGACGTTGTTTTTTTTTCATGTCTATATGAATTCGTAACGAGTTGGTTAGTTGTTTTGTTTTTTCAAGTGGTTTCTCGTTTCTTCGGTATTCTACAGATACACATACAAATAAATATAAATTAAAGATACTATATGAAGAATTATGTCGATGAATTTTGTACAAATAAAAACGAAAATACAAAAGCACATACAACCACATTTTGCTGTCTTTATTATATGTTTGCATTTAGTTGAATGTTACAATAAAGAGAACAACAACAATAATAATACTCTACTCATAAGTACTCAATCTCAAAAATTATAATATACCACCATTCATTTCTTGAGTGTACGTGAGTTGTATCACTTGCCTAAGCTGATCATATTTTTTTCATACAGTATATATTGTTTTTTGTCGTTCAGAAACCTCTTTGTATTAGTAAAAAAAAATCGTTTCTTTTACACTACCACCGCAACTATGACGGTGTATACGCTCGCTCAGCTGCTAGATGTTATTTAAATAATAATATGAAAAGAAAAAATATCCAAAAACAAGTTTGCAATTTTATACTGTTCGGTAAGAGTATTTTGGTTCTCTTGTATAAGCATTTATTCGTTTAAATCTAAAATCTAACTCTCTTGCAATTATAAAAGTGTAAACAAAACATAAGCTTGCTCCCTCTTTCTCTCTGTTTTTAGTCATTTATTAATGTTATATTTACATAGTGTCATGGATTCAAGACATGTAGATAATTTGATGTAAACTGTAAACAAACATGTAACTTAAAATGCACTTTAATATCAACTTTGAAAAAAATTACAGAACTATTTGCATATTTATATATATGTATCTATCATATTATTTATATTCGAAAGCTTTGAATTTCGAACATACTTTCATGCCCAAAATACTTAAGAAAATTTACGTTGTTTTCTCTTTTTGAAAACCCTAGAGAAGATATTTGATGTTGACGTAAGTAAAAAAAAACTATGTCCTGAAGTGGTAAATTATAGATTTTCTATTATTTTTTTTATATTTAAATAATATTTCGTCCTAACTTAAATAAATCAAAAAAGATATTCATTTTAAAGCTAGTTCATAACATTCGAGTTCCAGTTAAGCCACTCTTGCCAGAACTGCACATTACTTAGCATTTTTAAGATTTTTACCATTCAAAATTACAAAATAACGATTTGAGGATATTAGATAAGAAAATGACTAGTTTTCTGAATTGAAACGTGTATATAAAAAGCATGAATAAATAATTAACGAACAAAAATGTATTACAAGGCCAATGCTGACGATGAACGAAAAAAGGCGGAAATATTATTGCCTTCATTTGTTGTTCACTATTTAGGAAGGGAGTTTGTGTGAACTCATAGCCTAGTGTTGTAGAGCGCTAGATCATTCGCGTGAGGGTCAGAGAGGTTCAGAATGTATTGTTCAGTATGTCGTAGCTTTTGTTTAGATAAAGGATTAGAATTCTATTCTCATACTTCGTGTGTATTAACAGAGTTGCCGAAGAGTATGCGAAGATTTTTAAATTATTAAAGACATATTTAAAATTTTACAACAAAAAGGGGCAACCATTAAATAGAAAAAGAAAATGTTGGGAAACACACTGCCCGGAACACAATAAGAATAACAGAAATTAAATGAATGAAACCCACTACACAAGTGGTTTGCTAACACATGAAACAAGCTTTCCGGTATATGGATTCATGTTGAGAGAAAAGCACAACAGCTCCACTCAATATTTAATAAAAGTGATTAAGACTTTAGTGTCATATATGACTACCTCCAGAAATTCATCAAAAAATAAACATACCGAATCGTTTCTTATATGTTAGCGGAGATATAATTTCGCTTCAACATCAATGGCTATTATCGGTATATGAAGCGATCATTTCGGTAATGTGCACTGCATATGAATTAGGATTTTTTGGGAATCTCTTTCTGAAATCAACCGATGGATAAAAATTATAATTGTATTTTATTTCTACATGACACGTGAAGACGTGGTTCAAAATACAAATGAAATATGAATAAAATATTTATTGAAATATTTCCTCAAAAATCAATCGCTCGGAGTCATCTTTAAAATGTAGGCCCCGCCACTTAACACAGAAACTAATGCATAGTCGTGACTAAGTTAGATTTAGATTAACTCGTTCGACCTGTCAATAATTACACGTTTGTTCAAAAAGTATGATACTGAGTACTAAAAAGTGAAAAGAGTGTCCGATACAGTCTGTTTGATTTCATAATTTTTTAAAAAATTTCATAAAATAATATTTTCTGTGCGATCAGAGTTGTTTTATATTTAACAGCTGCATAAAAAAGGTGCTAGTTATTTGTTTATCGTATAATTTTGCTGAACTTTAAAAAAAATTAATTTAAATTAAATTTTTCTTAGAGTAGAACGGAAATCTATCAGATTAAGTAAGTATGCAATAAAAATGAATTTTTACTCAAAATCTCCAGATTTGGATGATTAAACCCTGAAGCACTCATGTCATCAGTAAGATAATGTTTTAACAATTTTCTACATTTAAAATAGAAGAAGTATGAAATTAATTATATGTAGATGGAATACGTTGCACGTAAAATATACCCTAAACCTAAATTATATTCTTAAATATCTCAGGTAATAAAAAAGATCAATGCAAAGAATGTACCTTGAATTTGACTAACATTTCGCGGAAATTTGTTTTAATTGTTAAGTGATCTTTAACAAATTTTATTTAGGTAAACAAAGTTACTCTTTTACGTACACCGTTATAACAACGAATATTCATATTGCTGCCTAAAATAACTTGAAGCAAGTATATACACACACATGTTGTGTGAGTTAAAATGTCATATCTGTCAAATAAATATTTATAAATATATATTATATTTTGTATTATTTCTAATCTGTATTTATTTTTATGTTGTTCTTCGCTTCTAACCGATAAAATGTACACACAACACACACATTGTAAGTTACTCTTTCGTTATTTATTTTCTTTCTTCTTGCGAATGATTGTTTTATTATATTGTATATTTAAGTATACATCTATGTACATTTTTAGAAAATTATCTATCGTTTCTAATATAAAAATTTAAACTTTTACTTTCTTTTTTTCTTTTCTTGATACTTAACAACTTTCATAACAAGTTAACAAAATAAAGAGCTTGAAGTAATATTAAGATTCTTTGAATAATAATTTATATATGAACGTTTTATTTTCGTTTCGTTTGTTATAAATTTAGTAATAAGATATTTAAATTAATATATTTGAATATTTTGTTTCGGAGAAATAAAAATTGTAATTTTTATAGAGAGAAAAACAAATTAAAATGGTCAAAGACGTATAAAAAACTATTTGGTTGTTTAATATTGCTTAGCGTTATGCAATACCTGTAATATTGATAAGCCGATATTCAAATATTGGAAAAAATTTTTAGGTTTTTTTTTTAAATAAAATTGAAAGTAATTCTATGCAAAATAGAAATAGATATATAAATATGTGTATGTACATATTTTATTTTTAATATTATCAAGATATACTTGGAATAAGAATAATAATATATGATGTTATTATAGACACTAGAATTATTACTCGAAGGATACTAATCCAAATTTTGAAGGAAAGAAAAAATTAAAATGAAAAGTACAACTAAGACACAATTTTAAATAGAAATTATTTTTATTTATATAATTTAAAATTAAAACTGACTATGAAGGTATTGTATTAGGAAGGCCTGTATTATTTAAAAAGCTGTGGTGAAATGTCCAAAGTTCACCCTTGCCTCAATCCACGGAAGTTTAAAAATTGAATTTGATCACAACGAGTTACCACGGGCATTGATCACACGGCCGTTTGCATGCCGCAAATAAGTTCTTTACAAAATTAGAAAGTTTTCGAAACCTAATGCTGTACAATGTAACATTCGCGTTAATACTTAGAGTTATATGACAAAAATTTCTGGTGAAGATCAAGTCGTCTTCACAATGACTTTTGTAGTAAGTGCAATTGGAAAGAGGAGAAGAAGACTGTTTATCACAATGGTTTCACCTAGCTTACATTTTTCTTGATGAACTAAACGATCTGCCGTCAGTTATTGCTAAATTTTATGGTGAAGCAAATATTGTAGTACTGTCCAATCGCTCGGTGTCGACTAACTATATTGTTTAGCGGCCTAGTAATATTGTTAATGGTTAGAAAACAGAAAATCTGTAATGAGCAATTTTTTCAATCTACTCCTCTCTTAGATGAGTATTATCTGGTATCATCCATTACATTCGGCCAAAAGATGGGCAATGACATCATATGTTTAAAAGCACATATCTAGTGGAGTTTATTGTAAGTCGTCATCGTACTCAGTTCAGTCTTATTCAGATTTAATGAAGACATGAGCTTCCCATATTTGAACCGCCCCAGAATTACCTAAAAAATTTGTCTGCTATGTAAATCTGCTCCGTCATCCAGAACATTTAGCGTTAACCTGCTGATGTGTCATAAAAGTGGCGAATATGCAATGAACAATGCAAGATCGATTAAAGTTCGGGAGGTTTTTCCTCTCCATTGCCAACAACCTCAGTCAAGGCAATAAGTCCTTCATCATTCCATTGGAATAAATTCTACGGGATGTTATAGTTAACGGGACAGGCACAACTGCACATAAAAACGCGTGCTACTTACATATGTTTACGATATTGATATCATGGGCCGCAATGATATAGATAACTACAGGTTTATGGAATATCAAAATTGTGTATTAAACTATGTCAATTTGTCAATGTTGATTGAAGAATCATTCTTGTTGATAGGTGTTATTTCGACCTAAGCATTCGTTTACTGTGCTGAATTATGGTTTAAATCGTGGGTATTTGTACTTGTTCCGACATATGAAGGTGTTATTAAGGTGTTTGATATAAAAATTTGAGAACCTATACAATAAATTAAAAGTAGACGAGTCACGGTTTAACATATACATGTATACTGGTTTGGGAAAATGATTTAATATTTAACCCGATTGAAGATGTAACAGTGAAAACCACAACACCGGTGAAGATAAAATGAATACCAAAACGCTGTTTAAGAATGACGCGCATGGAAGATTATTCTTAATCTAGCTATAATAGTTTATGCAGACACCTAAGTAAATAAGTATTAGTAAACGTAAGCACTCAATTGAGAGACTAAGGTTGAGAACCCAATTCATAGTTGAAGGAAGATTCGCTATACAAATCATCTCCAACCGGCTTTGTAATAGTGATCATGTTGTGGATTCACGATATTTCAACAATAAAAAAGTCTCATACTCGGCGGTAAAATGTTTGACAATAACGAATACAAGAAACAAGGAATAAGCTTTAAATTTATATACATATATATGTTGGCACATAGCTACATACGTTATTAATATTATCATCTCGATGTAATTTACTTAATTCAAATAAAAGTTATACTATCTTATCTATTTTTCTCTCTTTTCCCCCCACTGATTATTTTTTATGCATGTACTTATTAAGAGGTTTATAATGGGTCGGTTGGCCTCTGGCTATTGCATTTGTCTCAATGACAAGTACACGCCCTCTTACCTAACCGAGCCTTCCCAATGTTTAAATGATTTAGAATTTTTTATAGGTATATAATTGCAAATTTTAAAATATAGTGTCGCGTATGGTTTGATTAAAATTTTGCGAAACGAAAATCGCTATAAAAACCCCTGATTTTACCAGCATTGCAAATTTACAATTATATTACATTTTCCACAACTAAATTATGTATTAGACAATATCTCAATCACTTCCATATTATAAACAAAATTGGAGGGATTTTTTCATCACTTAAGAAAAAAAGCAGGTAAATTAAAAAAACAAATGTTTTTCCCACAAAAAAAAAAAATACCAAGAAAATCCCTGTTTTTAATATAAATTAATTTTTGTTTTATGATTATATGAATTTAAAATCGAGAGATAATAAAATTGTTTTTTTCTTTGTTTTTGCTTACTTTTGATGTTGTGTGTAAAATAAATTTTTTTTGCACTCTAGGTTGAATTATTGGTGTTATTATTGTTGTCGTCAACTGAAGAGTGAAAAAAATTAAATTGGTAACACTGCGTATTTTAGGTGTTGTTGTAATTATATATATTTTTTTGTTATTCCTCTGCCAGCAATTGTTGTTGCTTTTATTTGATGTTAAATTTTATTGGACGTGTTTCATGTAGTAACTTTTTTAAGAATTTTAAATTATATTATTTTTTCTGTTTTTAATTTCTCAATTATTTCAATGGTGTTATGTTGTTAATGGTTGCTGACTTTGTAAAATTCCAAAGTAATGTTGCTTTATTGCTGCTTTATATCTCTGACGCGTGTATTTTGTAGAAAAAACTATATTATTAAAGAGAAATATTTTTAAATATTTAAACAATTTTTTTATACATTATTAATTTCACCAATTTGTGTCGATAATCTTTTTCTAAATTTATTACTTTTTTTCTCGTTTAGTTAACCATACACTTTATTAACACAGAGTTGTTTAAATTTCTTTTTGTTTTTTATTTTCTTTGTTTCTCTTTATTTTATACTCTCTGACGCTATGGAATGTATCGTTGTATTTAACCCTTGTTTGTTTTTGTTTCACTTTCGGCTCTTTATGGGAAAAAACTAATGATTTCACACTCAGCTGTTTTTCTGACAAAAAGATCAGTAAACGTATTTCTTTTCTCTTATTTCTCAGCGAATTTCATGTTATTCGCTAGTTTTTAATTAAAAAAATCACGATATTTCATTTTTTCTTCTTTTTTATATTTTGCTGTCAAATTATTTCTTTAACTCACTTTTGACATTTTTCGTTTCGATTTTTTGCGAGAAGGTTTTTTCATATATTTAAAAACTTGTAGAATATTCTTCACTTTTCTTCATATATTTAATTTATATTAATTTTTACAATATACTATATTTATAACTTAACTTTTGCTACGGATTACAAGTATATATTATAAATTTTTTAATATTTAATTTAGTTCACACCATTGTCACCTTAAACAGCAGAAACCACTCTGGTACCACTACCACACCACTAATTGAACTACTTCATTTAGTCAGCCTATTTACTCGCTGGACTTTTCTTCTCTCTCTCTCTCTCTCTCACTCTCTGCATCAATCATTCTCTTTCTCAATAGCAACGAGATACAAATATAAAACAGTACAACACATATCTACGTGTACACATGCATACAAGTGTGTACATACATAAGTATGTACATTGACGTTTATTTTTTAGCTACATATCGAACAAATATAAGAAATGAAAGCAAAAGAAGAAATAAAACCTGACAACAAAATAAAAAAACCCAGCAAAATACACCACAAATGCTGTTCGTTGGGTTTTGGGTATTGTATAAGTACGAATATAGTATGCTTGTGATTTTTTTCAACCAGGATATTATCGTATATTACGTGTTTTTTATTGTAAACAAGTTGTTTAAAAACAATTTTATAAAAATTATTTACCTGAATTTTTTGTAGATAGGATAGATACGTATTACATTATTTGATAAACAATATTGTAGAAAGTACTCGCTAGTTTCGTTTTCTCTTTCAACCTAGTATTCTCTCGGAAATTGTGATAACAATCAGCTGTAGTTCTTTTGATTCTAATTTCAACAGAGTTGCCAAGTTTAAAAATAAAAGAGAGGACATAGGCTTATTAATTTACGTCACTTGAAATAAATATTCAGACTGAACAAAATAACATGTACGTATATCTAAATTCTGTTAACTTTAATTATTTAATATTTAATTATTTTTTCTTTCAAAATATTTGCCTATTCGGTTTGAAAGGTAATTTAGGCGGTATACTCATCGGTAGTTTATATTATTGCAGAGGCAAATTGATGTTAAGGCTTAATTACTAAGCAAATTATAAGATATTAATTGAAAATTTTAATTCAAACTTCCTCTTCCCTCGAGTGTATTAAAAATATATAAGTATTCGTATTAATTTTAAAAATTATTGTATATCAGAAATTATTTATGTAGACTCTTTCTTGAAACGTTTTATTAATTGGCAACTATTCCTTAATCGAATCATTATAAATTGAGCTATTACTTAAAGCCAGATTTACTGGCCTTGATAGAATATCTTTTTTAATGAAAGATGTTGATGATGATTGGATGTGCAATTTCGTTTTAAATAACTAATTAAAATGCATGTTTAATAAATGTTTGTAAAAAAATAAAGTAAAAATTATAATGTAGTGAAATTTACAATTTGTTCGATACGAAATATGAAATATGTCGGTACACAGATTGACATTAAAAAAGAGAAAACCAGTGCCATTCTGAATCTAATGGAAGTGGGCTGTAATGTAATGTGATCGTTTCAAACAAAAATATAGGGTTCGGCTGTTAAAGATTAATAGAAAAATTGACATTGAATCGAAGAATAAATTAGCTCCACTCTATATATAATGGAAGTGACTGCAATGTAATGTGAGCTTTTCAAACAAAAATATGGAGTTCGTCTGTTAAAGATTAACAGAGAAAAGCTTTTTAATGTAAACTAATTTCGTTTAGTAGATCCTATTCAACTGAACTATTGGAAAAGACGAAGTGGGCATAAAAATACAGACGATTTTCGCCTCTTTCCGAAACTTCTCAAAAAATTTATGCAAAAGAACGCATCCGTAAATACAGAACAAATTCGTTTTTAAAAACCTTTAAGTAGACGTTATGCACAAAAAGCTATAGTTTCAATTGTGATAGGGCTAGTTAAGCAAAAAAGCGCTATGGCGCTACAACAAATTCGTGCAAACGAAAATATGTGAAAATCATAAAAAGGAATCAACCTTCGATTTTATTACTTCACATATTTGCAAGTTTACTGTAGTCCTTAAACAACCAAAAACTTAGGAGCACGTTCAAAAGTTTTGTAAAATTATGGAATCAAATTGAAATAACCTAATAATAATTCAGTATTGGTATTGGAAATGGTGTATTCATTTTAAATATATTGCATATTTTATTTTGTTTTACAAAAAATTTCTCTTTTAATTTAAAAAAAAAATCAATGAACAACTGATAGAGAAATGAACGAACACGGTGTGAATGAATGAATAAAATTTCTGAGTCATTTTTTTGTAGGCTTCTCTTTGTGTGGGTTTTGAGAGCGTAAAGAAGTACAAGTACAAAAATTAAATAATGGCGTGTGCAAAACAAAGTCATTTCGAAAAGAGAAAGACATGAATGTTTAAGGACATTACAAACCGAATAAAATAAAGGTCAACAAATTAAATATCGTGAAATTAATGCATATTTTTAATGCTCAAAAATAAGTCATCCACCTTTGAAAGAATCGTATGATAAAAGAATAGCGATTGAATTTTTTTCGTCAATTTTATTGTTTAAATTAACAAGTTTTTGGTATCATAATATTTTAAATGTTTTTGTTTCAGTTTAATCTTTTTTTAACTTGTTTATATACAAATAACATAAAACTTTGTTTGGAATATTAAACGTAAAAAATAAAAAAATACACTTCATTAAATACCTTTTCACTTTTATTAGGGGAGAGAATAAGAAAGAAACATTCAAAATTTGTTTATTCCTCTTTAATGTTTAGCACGTAAACCAAAGCAATGCAACGTGATAAGTGTTACTCTATAAAGTCAGTGAGTGTGTATAGAAGTACTATTTGAGACTGTTGCTTCATACCTGATGGTGATGGCGAAGAAAAAATAGCAAAGTCAGAGCAACAGTTTCGACAACAAATAAATTTAAAAAAAAAATAATAAAAACACAAATAATCAGAAGAAATATACACACATATGAACATTGTATATTAATCTCCCAACGAAAGGTGTAGTAACGTGCCCCCTTTGTATATATGCTATTTCATCTATTACTTTAGATGTTGGTAAGTGATTCTGTATATCTCTTTCTTTACAATGACAAAAAAATCTAACAGCAAATATAAGGAAAATAAATGCAATATCTTGACGAAAACAAAGTATATGTTTTAAGGAGCAAATCTAGCCTAGCCCGAATCAAATAAAGGAAAGTAAAATTAAAAAAAAAATATTTATATTAACACTTATTATGTACGATTTATGCAAGTTTGTGTTTTATATTCCTTTGCAGTAAACAAGCAAAATGACTTCTAAATGCTTATTTATTGAATGATAAATAATTATTTCTTATATCTAGGGATATAAGAAATTATAACTTTAATGACCTTAGTAATTTAATGTTCATCAGCATTTTATGTACTTAAAACTTACAAATTAGATTGAAGGTCATTAAAATCAACTATTCAGCATTCTATAGAATCGTCACTATGTTATGACATTAAACCCAAATACACTGTGATAGCAACAAATTTATTTATTATGTACATGCAGATACAGGTTAAATTATTAAACCTAATGATGCATGAACAGACAAATCACTTTAAACGTATTTTTCTCAATTTTTTTTTCAAATACACACGATTGTAAACTTATTGATCAGTATTCCTGATGCACTTAACTAAGTGAAAGGAAAAAAGATAGATAGTCGAAAATGATAGTTTCGAGAAAAATCACTTTTTATAAATAGAAGTGTTCCTGAAAGAATTGAGGAAGTTCATTAGAAGTTCATTGCGGCCAAGCTTAAGATTAAAAACTATCATGCAAGTCGAATTTGTTATATTACTACTTAGGACTTTTTATTAATAACTTTTTAAAACACATTGTTAGAAAAATGCGAATTTCACGTAAATATAAAATTTTGTTAGTAGATCGATTTAGACTGATATTGTTTGGGACCACAGATATGTATTATAATCATTGGTTTGAAGAATTATAAAACAATTATTTTACGCCAACAGATTCTGAAAACAGCTTACCAGACGTAATAAAACATAAAATAAAAATTAAATATGAAAATGATATTTTGATATTTTTTATTTTATTCAACTCAATTGGTTTCTAAAAAAGTTCTGCGAATAACTAATTATCATGAAAAACTTCCTAAAATCTGTCGACAAGTGTTAAAATAAAAACGTTCTTTGCTACGTGTACCGCATTCGGCGCACGCTAAACTGCATTTCTACGCCAAATTGAAAATAGTGCGTCTAGAAATAACACCTTCTCATAAACAGCTTGGAAGGGAAAGCACTAGAATGTTTAATAAATTTTAAAAATTTTGTTTTGCTTTCATCTAAAAAGACGTCAGTGAATAAATTCCAAAATTAGCAGCAAAATACCGTTTCATTTCTTTGCCCCAATTTAGAGCAACAAGTTTAATCTGTTGTTAAAATAATAATTCATTTTATTTGATTACGAAATAAAAATTGATTTTTTTTCTTTCAATGTCTTCTACCCTTTCACACGTAATATATCCTTTTTAATATGTAACTTATGTAATATAATATCAATTTTATTACAAAACATTTAAACAATTCCCGAAAGCTATTTAAACGCTGCGAAGTAAAGTGATTTAAAAAATTATTATTGATAACGATAAGTTATTAACGTGAACACAGAGAGGAATTATTCACAAATATTTTTGTTAATAGAATAACAGACGAATTATTCTTCTTATAAATAATATCGAAAGAAAACAAAACATTGAGAATTAAAATTAAACCATAAAAGGCTGAAGGTTAGTCTTTTAAATTTTGAATTTAAACAACAGTTTGATTAGCAAAGTTAAAAAAGTTTAAGAAAATGTCTAATTTTTTGTTTAAAAAATTTATTTATAACGGCATATTCACTTAATTGCTAATTACTCTGTTTTGTGAGTACCTGACGCCTGCACCTACGCCAATACAAATAAACACACAGATATTATTACTTCTAAAATTATTCGCATGAATTATGTGTGACGCTATTTAATGTTAAAAAGAATAACACAACAAACAATAACAACTAAAAAAATAATTATATAGTATACTTGTGTGATATACATATATTTTTTGTATAATATTCCGATGATATGTAACACAAACCCAATACAACACGTTTCATTGTCGTCATTTAAATACTCGTCGTAGTAAATATTTGTGTGTTTTTGTCAGAGAGCTACTGTCTATAGTATACGAGTGCGTTAGTGTATGCTTTGTTGCCATGCTCTTTTTGAGTTTGTTTTCTATACAAAAAAATATTTTGGTCTCTGGCTACACATAAAAAAATTTTTTGGACAAACTAAAAAGGTTAAAAAATTAAACTAAGGTTTATTAAGTTTGCTTGATAATTTGTTTTCAAAACTATATCTTCTACAAAGAAAAAATCGCACCTATAATCATTGTACGCAGATTTTTCTATATCTATCAGTTGGACACAACAAAGTAACAATATCGACTTGGTTTTACACTTAAATGAAAACCGTAACATTTTTAAATTAAAATAAATTCTTTAGAATAGAATTAATATAGTATAATGGATTGTTGTAACTAGATCCCTTAAATAACACTTGATTATCATATCCACGTTGTAAAACGTTCATTTAACAATTTTCAAATGAATGTTTGCATATAAATAAAATCATAGTAAACTATTCCCCCAAGCAGACAAATTATTTTATGACTTATGTCCTAAGATTCATTTAGACTATTTGTTGCTATTATTTTACTGGAACGAGATCAATTGAAATGAAAAAAAAAATAAATAAATAATAATAATTGATCTTCTTGACTATTTTTTTTCCGTGTACTAATTTTTTTTTTTTGCTTAAATATGAAAATACATTATCATATTCCAATTATACGCTATGTGGTTTAGTGTTCGGTAAAAAGCGGATCTTAACGTTTCGTACTAAAAATGTACCAAATAGTAAAGAATTGGTTATTAATTCTTCATAAATATTAAAAAAAAAATTAATATTTCCACATTAAAAAAATTAGAAACAGAAATTTTAATTTGCACATAATAATAACATATACAATACATATAGTTTCATTTTTTTCTATATACATTCATACATACATGAACATATATATGGCTAACAATCGGGAAATATCAGACAAAGATTGGAAGGGAGGCAGTTATTAGTTAAGGGATAGAATTCTTCCTAGAATGCTTGACAATTAGATATGTTCTCATGAACCAATAGATCGTTCGACCCCTTATGTACGTCGTGGGTACCCCGAACTATCGATAGAATCGAACATACTTTTTCCATTAGATATACTGGTTTTACCAAGTCTTACTTTAGTTTCTTTTACCAAGAACATATCATTACCTTCCATGATCTCTCATTCGGATATTGTTCGTAGATCGAAGACGAAGGTGTAATTCTTATGAAGCCTTTAAATCCCAATCTAAATAAGAACTGTAGTCTGATGAATATGCATTTTACAAGAATTTTATAATTAGAGTTATAATATATTTGAAATATATAGCTATTTAATTATAAAAAAAGAGTTAAGAATTTGATCTTTTTGATCTAGTTAAAGATTGTTATGTGCATAATAGCATAGTTCATTAAAAAACAATTTTTGAGTAATAATAGAATATATTCTAAAAATCAAATATTAAACACATATTTATTTATATTAGCATTTAAATAAATTATTTATTTATTCATATTCAGTGAGAAACATTGAAAACAGCAGAGTTGTTTTGTATGATTATAAAGAGTACTAGACTGCATATACATAACCTTTTTATGACAGCAGTTTGTCAATATTAACCGCATATTTTTTCCATTCTAGCTAAATTGACAGCCAATTGTTGACAAATAAGTTCTCATAAGTTCAAATAAAAACTTCCGTACAAATGTGTGGTGTGTATATATTCATACATATATATTTATGCATATATGTTTATAACAAACTGTTCTACTTTTATAACAGGTCAGTGTGTAAAATATTCATGAAAACGGGGCGCGCGCACAGATAGACAATATAAAAGTAAAAAATAGTAGAAATTAATTTTCCAGCTTTGATTTGAATGTTTTTAGTTTCTAAGTTTTAAAAAATTGCACCAAGTTAATAAAGTATTAAATTGTTTTGCGCCATTATCTTTTGTTACGAATAGTTTACGAATATAAATATGAATATAAAATATTCCTTGTATTGAAATAAATATTTTTCTAATAAAGCTATTAAAGTATATATTTAAATATACGTAGATATATATTAAATTGTATATAAAATATTTAAAAAATTAAAATTTTCTCTCTAGTAGACACATTTCAATAAATGAATGTACGAAAGATCAACAAAATAACATTGATTTCAGTAAAGCGGAAAGAGTAAATTTAATAAGAAATACAAAGAAATCGACGAAAAAGAAAATTAATTTATCTACAGGGATACACAGTCGCAAAATAAAATGCAAATATATTGAATAAAAACAAGTCTTAACCCTGTGGCAATGTATGGCCTAGGGAACTGAATAACTGAATTATATTTGAAATTGTTGGATGTAGTATGTTATATTCCGAATTACCTAAAAGTATTGATTTTTTCAATTATAGTATCCTATCGCTTAATTCACGTATTTTTAGATTCCAATTTCTGAAATTATTCTAATTTTTAATAATCTAAAATATGTGCAAATTAATTCAATCCGTATATAAATAAATATTGACATTTACACGAGTGTACAACACTTCAATATTCCGTTTAAAAAAGAAATGCACGTGCAAAAATATGGCATCTCACAAAAATAAAAAATGATAAATAAAAATTATAATTAAAACAACCGTTGATACAAATAGACCCAATAAATGACAAATACAAGAGAGAATTAACGTACGTAGTAGAGAGTGGCTGTTTGGTTGGCTGCCTGACTTGTTTTGGATCACATATACAACAATAAACTGATTTCAACCTCAAAACCAGTATAAACAATGCAAATTCAACAAGTAGACACAAATACTAAATAATAAAAATAAATTTTGTATTAAGTAAAACAATATATATATATATATATATATAATATATATATATATATATGCGTGTATGTATGTGTATATGCATGTTTACATATATAAATACAATCCATACATTCAAAAAAAGCATTCATTTATACAAACCTAACAACAATATCAGAAGATATGTATTACGTTAATCAATGCCAAATGTTGAAATTTAAAAAAAAAAATAAATAAATAAAAAAATGTAGGAATGTTATAGGAAACGATGATGTTTAAATAATTAACTTAGTAAGAGAGTTAAAATATAATATAAATAATAATTTTGGAAAAGAGGAGAAATAGCATTTCTGTGCAGACGTAAAAACAAACGTGAAATATTTAGAAATGTTAAGTCCTATTAAACAGAATAGAGCAAAATATTTAAGCACAAAAATTAATGTCATGTATACTGTGTTGGTTAAAACTAGTGCATTCTTCTTTTGCATTCTTTTTCTAGGCAAATATTTTTAGTTTTTTGTTTTTATATTTTTAAAGGTTAATGATGGCAACACATCCTTTATATTAACCACTTTTATTACAAACCATAAAGAACTGATGATTAAATTATTTAAATTTTCTAGTAATATTCTACCCCATGGTTTTTATTGATTCCAACGAATTATCAATATTAATGCTCTCGCATTTGAACCGCCGCATTTGAACCGCCGTAGAGGTACTATTCGTAAAGAATCCTTAAAATAATCTGCCAAAACAAATAACTATTGACCATGGAATCAAAAGACTTACGCTATGTAAGCCCCATTATGATCAAGCATGATAGTTTTCGAAGGGATATGCATAAATACATAATTAAACGAATTGTACGTTTTTATTTCTTTCAAATTATCTATCTCTTGTTAATCTTTTACTCGAGGCATGTATGGGATATCAGTATGTAAGCTGTATATGAAAATTCTGACATACATATATGAAAAATATTTCATATATTAAGAGTATTATTTACTGGTACGTGCGACAGTGCCAGACTAAGTGAATATCAAGGGAATGTCATAGTTAAAAATTAGACTCAATAATAGCTTCAAGAATACTTTTGTTCAAGCCCTTTACCAATGGAGGCAAGGACTTCTTTGTTTGATTCGTAAACAAGTTATCGAACAAGCTATACTTATTAAGTCTATAGAGGTTCATTATAAACAAAGTTTTAAAATTTATCAAATAAAATGATTTTCATTATTCTGAGTTGCTAATACGTTAAAACAAATAATATTACAAGCAATAATGCTCAACACTGTATAAAAAATATATACATTTTAAATTGACCAATGTTTTTCTTGATTTTATTTCATTATTGTAATTTTTCTTATTCAACTCGTCTATTTTGTTTTATTTTTCTATTATTTTGCTTTGCAAGTTGATTCGCTAATATTTAAAGATTATAATAGACAATTTAAAATAAAAAAAAATTTACAAAAACAATACAGCAATAAAACATATGAATATTGTAGGCATCTAGTGGAATGAATAACTGACTGTCAACTAGGTAGGCAAACAAACATGCGATTCGGATAGACGGACATAGATAAACTGGTGTAGCTGAATTTAAACTGCACTGCAGTTATCTCAGAGAGCGGACAGCCAACGGCAACAGTGCTAATATTAATAAAAATACAGACAAAAAAAACATTTAAAACCAACCACAAAAATACAATACTTTCACTTCTTGTACAGAGATTTGAGTAAAGTAGTGTGGCGATGGTGAGGTGGTGGAGGTAGTGGTGCAGACCGTAGACATATAGTGGAATTTATGATTTTTGTTGTTGTTTTTTAAGTAGCCATACCTCTTTGTGTGTATAGAAGGTGGAGGTAAAGCTTATTGTTGCTGCTATTTGTGCTCATTTATTATTTTATATACGTTGAAAAATCATTTTTATTCAATGCTCTGCTGAGCTATATAACAAATTGAAAAACAAAAACAAGAAAAACTATAAAAACAACAACTAAAGAGCACACATTATTATAGAAGACGAGAAAATAAAAAAAAAATCATGCAAAGCTTTAATGGCCATTTACTTTGGTCGTGATGCTCACAGATATGTATGTATATAGAAGTATTGTTTTTGTTGATATTATTGTAGACATCTAAAGTCATACTGTTGTTGTGGCTGTTTATTATTGTAGAAATACATTTTTTATTTATTTATTTTTTTTTTGTTAATTTATTTTTGAATTATATTATTTTCTTATTATTAATAGTAGCGTGTGTTATTATTGTTTATATAAACACATTAACAAGCCGTAGCAAAAAACAGAATCGTCAATATACTAATACATTTATGCCTTTCCTTCCCCTCCATACCTACCCTCTTTTTCCTATGACCTCAAATAAGTTTTTTGTTTCATTTTTTATTTATTTGTTTATTACTTTTGTTTCAGACATTGCAAAGAGAAAAAGAGAGATCAAGAGCAAAATCAACTTAACTCACAAACATATTGCCAATAAATATTACCGTTTAGTCATTTGGTAAATAACTGATACATATACAAAATTAATAGTAATTTTTAAAGAAACCAATCCATAAGAAAAAAAATTATTTAATACAAGTTTTCATGTCGAGGAAGTTGAAAAGTGAGTGCAAACGAAAATCAAAAAGCTTAACAATGAAATTATTTTTTTTTTGGTAAATGCAACAAATATACCAAATAAAATGATCAAACAGGATTTTCATAGAACTACGCTGATCTCCACCACGCTAGTAACAACAATTGAGAGAAGTTATCATAGTCTTACAATAGCATAAAGTTACATAAAAAACAAAGACAATTATGATGGTTTATTACAAAACCTATGTATGTATGTGTCTTAAGATATTGCTAAGACGGGTCAAATATATAAATTTTAATGCGAGATTATAACCAATATATCTCGTCATATGAAAACCAAAGGCTATAAAGCAAAAAGCTTTTTAAAATTTAAAGTGAACAAAATGTTTCAATGCCTTTTTAGGTTAAACAAGAAGCTTTAAGAAATTTGTTTATAAGTATTTATTTTTTTATTGTATTTAGAGTGTATATAATGTTGCAAAAATGTCAATTAACACATTCCCTGCCAAGTTGTTTATGAGAAGGTGGTGTCACTTCTAGGCCAAGTGTATCATTTTCGATACACAAGAACTACTTTTATAAATATCTATAAATACGTTTTTTTTGTCGTTTTTGAGAAAATGGAAATAATTTCTAAAATGATTAAAAATTTAAATTTACTTAAAACAGTCTTACCAACAATTAAACTCTGGATGGAAACATTTTAAAATTAAAAATTCTACTTGGCGTAGAAATGCGGCTTATCGTGAACCGAAAACGGTACACGTGGCAGGGAACGTGTTAAGAAGTACATTTCATATCGTAGTTTATACATATTTCAAAATTATTTGATTTAAGTGTATTATGTACGTGTGATTTTCCGACCGAATGTATGTATTACATTTTAAAGACCGGATGTTGCGGAAAACCAATGTATATGGTTAAAAATCGAAATATTTCAGGTTAAAGTAATTTTCTATTCTATCCTATACATACGTAAGTGTGTAATAAATAAATGTATTTTCTTTATCTCAGCAAGTATTTGCAATGTTCTTTTGAAGCTATCCAACATTTTCCCATACAAAATTTCCAACATTTCTCCATACAAAATATTTTGACAATGTTGATATTATGAAAATCTATATAAATATTAAATTTCTATTGAGTGTGTGACACTTCCCCACTAACTTATTATAATTTGTTTGTAAAATTATAAAATATAGGTTTAGTTATTCAAAAAAAGTCTGAAATGTGGCATAAAAAAATATAATCCTTTAAGTTCAAAACATTTTATATCGTCATGAGTGTGCTAAATTAAGGTATAGTGACAGAAAAGAAGTTAGGTTTAAACAAGTTTTTTTTTATTGTAAGAACTGTTATGGTAAGGGTACTTGCAACATCTATAGAACTTGATGATCTTAAACGGAGCGCAACACTGGATTTTATACCCTTGCCTTGTAATTTTACCACTAAATAAAATTATTATCTTATTTTAACTTTCTTTTTCATAATATCTTTTTTTATATCACCTTACTCAAGTAAATGGCAGTCACGTTTGCTCATAGTTTCAACTATTCTATACAACAGTAACTGCTTTTTTCCTACAGGCATGAAGTTATAAATTGCTTAATATTTTGTAAGTAAACACTTTCGAAAAAACGAGCAGATACCGATGAAGAACATTTTATACACAAGTTATGCTTTGCTAATCGGTTTGTGATTTGAATTTACCATTCGAATTGATTCTAATTATACATATTGTAAAGTAATTCTGCATTCTTATGTTTTTCCATTCACAATTCATTTTCACGAACAATTGTTTTAAACAAAGTATCTGTAAAGTCATTCATAACTCAACTTTAAATGTAGCGCTCCAGGGCGAGATTTACATATTGAAGTCAAGCAATTATATCTACATTGATATGATTCATATCAACCAGTTGCAAAAATATACGAGATTATTATTTTTAACTACCTCATTAAATTTTAAGAATTGCAGGTGTGATAGAACTCGTAAAATTATTAAATAATATTTAATACGAATATTAAATAATATGTTTAGATAGATAATATCAACCAGATGAGTATTTTCATCTAAACTTGAAATAAATTTTATTCTTAATATTTAAAAAAACTGACATTTACTACAAACATATGTTTTTAAATAAGGAAAAATATGACTATTCCTTAAATACCTAACAAATCAACAAAAAAAATTCTTAAAAAAAATTACGTGGAATTTTCGTTTTTCTTTTTCTTGGGATTTTCCCCCGACATTCGTAAATAATTTCAGCCAGTGAGAGAGAGAGAAAGGTAAATTGCACAAAAGAAAAAAAAATTATTTCCAACAACAAAACGTTCTATTACCTTTATATATAAGAGACACAAAAGAAGAAGAAAAAAGAAATCAGCAGAAATGAATTGAAATTGAAACTAAGAGATGATTAATTTTTTTAAGAAAAATTTAATGCATGGAAAAAAGGAAGGAGCAAAATGTTCAGTAATTATTGGTTTTATATTACATGTAACTAATAAAAGTAAAACAGAACTAATTTTCTTCTGTATAAAGAAAACAGGTATATAACCAAGATATATGTTAAATAAATTATTAAAACCAAGGTTGTTGCGTATACTTGGCCAATATGTTGTGTTTTCACAATGGCTGGCTGAGTTTATACTTTTTTTTTACTTTTTGTTTCATTTCTGAATTTATATACTATATTTTTAATTAAACCTATTTGTCGTTGGTGGTGCTAGTATTAGTGGTTGTTGGTTATTTTTATACCATTTTTGCTTACTGTGACTCTCTGTATAATAAAAAAAAAGTTGATATATCTTTGTTGTAGTTGTTGTTGTCGTTATTATCGTTATTTTTGTTGCTTCTGATAGGTTGAAAGGTTTTTGGTTGTCGTCTGCAGAGAGAGAGATATATAGATGTGGTAGCGATCTGATAATGGTGGTTGCTGTTAATGTTGTTAAATTTGGTGACTGATGAAATTTTTCTTTTCATTCCATTATATAGTTAAAACATACAAATTACCATATTTTTTAATTTGCGTTATAATCTTAACAAAAATAGTTTTTTTGCTTAAAATAAGAAAACGTTTTTCTTCTTAAATTATGTTTTTCACTTCAATATCAAGCTATTTTGAAAAAATTCAATTGAACTTCGCGTAAAACACGATGATTATTTTTCTCTTTCTTTTTGTTATTCACGGGGCGACAACTGTAAGCGAATTTGTAGTTGTAAAATGTAACATTTTTTTCTGTTGTTTTTGTATAAAACGAGGAAACGAGACGTATTGTAGAAATGAATTGTTACAATTATTGAAAATATGAAATTACTTTAATTATGCTTAACACAGACACAAAATTGGGAAATTAATTAAAATATATATAGCAAATTTGTATACATTGTATTCATTTTCACTTTAATGATATTATTATCAATTATTACGCACTTGATTTCATGCAAAATGAAGAAATTTTTTTTCTTAACAATTTTTGTTCCGACACAAACAAATTTTGATATACAACACGTTTTCGAGTTTATTGCAATGCAATAATTTCAAGAAATTTGAATACTTTTTTAAATTTCTACAAGTTAATTAAATATATATATATATATATTTTATATTCTAAGTTTTACGCTCATTCAAAGTCAAGAAATCACGTCATGGCTGCCACGTCCAAGCAACAATGAATCGTTGTTTCTCATAGTATTCCTCGATTTTTGTCAAGAGAAATACAAAGAAAATCTCTAAAGACAAAATGGCAAAAGAAACATTCGTACTCATAATAGAAAAAGATGCCATATTGTTTACTTTTGAAATGTAATACAAAATTTACCATTAGACATTCGTAAGAGGGAATGAAATAAACAGAGTTTGGGCAACGGTGAAGAAACAAGCTAAAGCTATTTGCAATATTTTTTATTTTGCTTTGTGCTCTAATAACCGTATTATTGTCATGTAGGTACGATTTGGAAATAAACCAAATTGTGATAAAGCAAAATAAAAGATTGAAAACATTGAGGGGTTTAATTTTGGGCCCACACACATCAAATCTACTTCAATTTTTGTTTTAAATTATTCTTCATAAATTTTCAACTTCGTGTAAAATAGTATAGATAGGAGGGAAACAGTATAAACTTGGTTCGAATCAGAGCCACTTTCCATTATCTGTCACTCAAATTACACATTTAGTCAGACCTGATGTATGAGAAGCCATACTGATATTTGATCAACTTGGACTAAACTCAATAATTTTGTTTTCTAACTTTAAACACGTTTAGATATAATATAATCATTAACAATAATAATAATTAATAATATAAACATAATTACAGTAGTTTACAGTATTCGTAAAATAAATACTCGAGGGAACAAATTGTCTTTTTAATTCATCACTGAAAGCTTTTCTTTAACCAATTTGTATTTGATACTTATGGCAACATAGTTATTTATTAAAGATTTTAGTTATTCAATAATTTACTTACCTCAAGCTAACTTTAACTCTAAAAATAATAGTAAAATATTTTCTTATATATAAGAAATTTAAATTTTTAGTAAAATATAATTATTACATGTCATTCCTTTATCATTTACTACACAAATATGCAAATATTCCAACTGCACATCAATCAAAGAACAAAACAAAACGAACAAAAACACCTATAGTCCTCTCAGCGCTCTTCATATAAAACATACGATAGAACGAGACGGAAAATAGGAATGCGGGAAATTACAAGGAATTGCGAAAAACGCAAATAAAAAGTTTGTGTTTTGTACTTTAATGCTTTTCGTAGAAAGAAAAACATTTTTAAATATACTTTTTATAAATTCTTATCAAAAGCCACATTTTAAACTTGAGTAATAATTACAATCTATTTTGAAGCCATTTGTTTGTTTTGATTTTAAGTTTTTTTTTTATCGAATAAAGACTAAATGTCATTTCTTCGTGAGATGACCCAACACCGACGTGCTTTTTAATGTTCTATCTTTTTTTTCTTCTTCGAGGCATCAAAACTTTGGCTTGTATTTTTAACAATATTTTTAGTGTACTTACCCTGAAAAGTCTCTTCATTTTCTTCCTCAGAAGCCATTGTCAATAGTTATATTATTTGTTCCGCTAAAGTTTACAGAAAAACACGTTCAAATTTGCACGAAATTTTAATGCACAATTTATTTTTAACACACAATCGAAAAACACAGTTCTTTTCACAAAAGCGGCTTCAACAAATATGGCGTAGGCAAATGGCAAACAAATGAGAGAATACAATACAAATGAGAATGACATTTACAGAGTTGCCTATAAAGTACATAACAAAAGAAACACAAAGATAACTTTCCCTTATGTTATCGATAACTAATCGACATTTTTGACATTCTCTTTTGTTTCGTGTAAACGTTTGCAGCAGCATTTTTGGTTTTGACAAGAATTTTGTCTGATAATTTCCACATTTTTAATAAAAATATATTTTATTCTTCATGGTTTTATTTGGTAAATACGTTTATGATTAATTAACAGACCATATTAATTGTGAAATTATGTCCTATTATACGCGTAAGGAGATTGATGAATTGCACGATGATATTGCGTCTCTGGCAGCCAAGGCTACGTCCGATGATGAAGAAAGACGTTCGGTAATATCTTCCATAGAACATTGTCTCCACAATGGCTATGATCGTCGCCGAATATGTGAAAAGTTGGAGAAATATATTGATGCCAAGCAAAGTTCGAGGTTAATGGAGAAACTTCAGGATCGTCTAGATGAGTACAAACGTAAGGCTCGTAAAAGGAATGGCGGTGCTGATGATAATTCAAAATCCGATAGTGCAGCGCCAGAGGCTCCAAAGAAATCACGTTTCGATGTGGTTATACCCAACGCAACCAATGGAGACAAATCGAAGGTAACACCTGTAGTGCCTACAATACCCGCACTGTCGTTACCTGTTCCGCCGCCTACCCTTACAACTGCTTCATCTTCGCTAAGTAGTAATCAAATAAAGTTAATGATGGTTAATGCTCAACGTGAAATAGAGGAGAGAAAAAGAGCTCTAACCCAACTTAAAGCCAAAGATCCTCTTCTAGCAGCTGTACCACAAATTGGTTTGCCAGTTGCGATGGCTACTCAAGCTCTTTCCAAACAGCCGCCTCCAGAAGATATGGACAAAGCTAAGAAAATAGCTGAGTTGCAAGCGCAAATACGGGCAAAGCTTTCAGGCTCCTTGGCAAATCTTATACAACCCCCAGCCCCAGTACCAGATCGTCCAAAGCCACTTATATTAGACGAAGATGGTCGTACAATTGACAAGAGCGGTCGCACCATCAACATACCCACTTTAACTCCCACTCTAAAAGCTAATATACGAGCTCAAAAACGCGAAGTCTTTAGTAAATCACAATCATATGCGGAAAAGTTATCGACACAAGAAGATACTTTAAAATTTTTTGATGACCGCATCAACCAAAAGCCGGGTAATCGTAACAAAAGAGCTCTGCGTTTCCATGAGCCTGGAAAATTCCAACAAATGGCCGAACGTATGCGTATGAAAGCCCAACTGGAGAGATTACAAAATGAAATTTCTCAAATTGCTCGCAAGACTGGTATCAGTTCGGCAACGAAATTGGCTTTAATAGCACCAAAACAGGATACACCGGATGATGTACCTTCTATGGAATGGTGGGATTCGGTTATTTTGACCAATGACTTGAACACTTTAGATGATGATGGTAAAATTAGCATTAGACAGTCAGCTATAACAAATTTAATAGAACATCCAACACAAATGAAACCGCCTAGTAAGTTAATGCCTTTTATAAAATGTTTTCTTCATTTGTTTATTTTGTTTATTAACATTGCATAGTTGATAGAACATAAGTACTCGAAATTTATTATGTAATTTTATCTGATGTAAACGGATAAATTTCATTACAAGTGGATTATTTACCTGTGACAAGATAACGTTTGGCGATAATCGTTAAAGGGCAAATGTTACTATTTGATCATTAGGGTTAAAATGGCATGTAGTAATTTCAGATTACTGCCCAATGTGTTTCTAGGTTTTTTTTTTAACTTTTGCCGCTAAAACACATCGTGAAGAAACCTAGCGACCATAATCAAAAACAGAATTATAGCCACTAGGTTGACGAGATGTAAAACTTCGATATTTCAACATTAATTTGAAAAATAATAAGGACACCAAAGTGAAAAATAAAAATTAATCAATCAAGTAAGTAAAATGAGAAAATCGTTGATAAGTAACCACTCAATCTCAGGTTATATATCACAAAAATAAATTTCACTGCGAATTTATTAATTTTTTTTTTTGTTAAACTTAAAATACAAACTCACCCATTTTAGTCTTATTGTTCTGGAGTGGTTAATTATTTCATGTTTAAAACTGTCAGGCATCGTCAAGGCATAGGTTCGACAAGATTTTGGCATACTAATCGGGTCTATCCTGCCACGGAGCCTAAATTAATTCGCCAAACTTACAATTTGTGGGACACTTTCATCTGATTGTTGTTTTTATGATATTCCATATATTTTTAAACGGTTTGTGTCTGAAGATAGTGTTATTTAAAACGTATTTGGTGTTATTATCTTGCTGGAATAAGGTAGTATGATATTTCGAAGGATTACAACAAAATCCTTTGCTTTCTAAATATCTTTACTGTGTTAAGATTGGACCTACACTGGTTATTGGCAAAAAAATATATATAATTCAGATCGAGCTCTTAATACTATAAGGAGACCAGGTATTCCTCAGATATCACATTTTTATAACTTTTTTGGAAATAAAATGGAGAGTTCTTATTTTTTTCAAATGATGAATTAATAAAAATATTAATTTAAAAAAAATAAGTAAAAAAATATTTAATAAAATCACAATTAAATTTGTTTTTGCTGTACACATTTTACTTCGCTTCTCAATAAATATCTATATATGTGATACATTGAGGTCCTTATTATTTTTCACATCAGTGTATCTCACTACCAAATAAATATGTACGTGTCTCCTATCCGTCTAAATATAGCTGTTGTTCCCTTACTATACAATCCCACCATAAAGCGTTCATATTTAACATTACCTTGAAGGTAATCAATAACGATCGAACTTTTCTTTCGTCAATTTCTATAATCTGATGTATGTAGAATATTCGTACACAGCCTGCATTTAAATCGAATCTGCTTCCATAACTTCAGCGTTTGTCTGTTGTTTAGATATGAGTGAATCAGCAGCATTAAACTTTTTAGACCAACGTCTGACAATACAATATACATACTATAAATGGCTTTTCCATGTTAACAAGCAACTCTAATAAAATTCGCTTTATTTATGATCAATCTGAATTGAAATTATGTTCGAGAATATTTTCGCTAACCTAAATGTTGATGAAATATTATTTCAGTTTTTTTTTCAAATCTTCGTTTCTTGCAAACTTAATATACCACTTTATTAAATGCAATTATTTAAGCGAAAACCAAATATTTCTTTTTACAGATGAACCTTTAAAACCTGTTTATTTGCCAGTATTTCTTACAAAAAAGGAACGTAAGAAGTTACGACGACAAAATAGAAGAGAAGCTTGGAAGGAAGAACAGGAAAAAATACGTTTAGGACTTGTACAACCACCTGAACCTAAATTGCGTATATCAAATCTTATGCGTGTATTAGGCACTGAGGCTGTGCAGGATCCGACTAAAATTGAGGCTCATGTACGGGAGCAAATGGCTAAAAGGCAAAAGGCTCATGAAGATGCTAACAATGCTAGAAAATTGACGGCCGAACAAAAGAGCGAAAAGAAAATACGTAAAATTAAAGAAGACACATCCTGCGGAGTGCATGTTAGTGTCTATCGTATACGAGATCTGCAGGATAATGCCAGTAAAAAGTTCAAAGTTGAAACGAATGCCAAGCAACTTCATATGACTGGGACTGTGGTGCTGTTTCGTGACTGTTGTGTTGTGGTAGTGGAAGGTGGTCCAAAACAACAGAAGAAATATCGACGTCTAATGATGCATCGCATCAAATGGGAGGAGGATATGGTTAAGGGTCCTGATGGTCAGGAAGTTCCTAATTCTTGCGTTCTTGTATGGGAAGGCACTAGTCAGCGACGGCATTTTGGGGAAATCAAGTTTAAAATTTTTCCCATGGAAAAAATGGCTCGAGAATTCTTTCAAAAACACCAAGTTGAACAGTACTGGGATCTGTCATATTCCGGTGCCGTTTTAGAAGCCTCCACAGATGAATAACTTTGTTGAAGCAAATCAATTTATTTGACAATTTCGAAATTTTAACATTTAGGTCTTATATTCAGGAATACTAACATTACAAAAAAAAAAAACATAATAAAATAAATAAAAGTCGTTGATTTTTGGATAAAATTAGTGTTCATTATTATAATTTATTTTGTGGTTCTTTTGAATCCGAATCCTCATCTTCATTATTTTGTTGTAAGTCTATATATTTTTTAACTTTGTTAACTAAAACATGACGTATGGTATCCAACATTTTTTGATTTACAGTTAAAGAATGGTCACATAATCGTTCCAAACTTTCAGGCATTAAGTAACCTCTTTGAAAGCATTCAGAAACTTGACCCACTGCAGATAAACTTGCAGTTACCACAATTCCATGTTCTTCGACTTCATTATCATCTCCCTGACAAGCAGCAAGACTTAATAGTAGATCTTCAACATCGGCTATAATTAAATTAATGTATTTTTATTTCTATACTTTTTAAACGAAAGCTATAGACCTGGTGAAAATGCAATACTACTTGTATTTCGATCTGTTGCTTTCTGACTTGAAACCGCAGTTGTAAGAATTGCAACAGATTCAGAGTAGAGATGCATTTGCATACAATTTCTATATGATATCTACTGTACCTGTGGGATTAACAAATTCTTGTTGCTTTAAGAGACAAACTGTCGAAGCTGTTATCAGATCGTAGGTGGGTATGCCACCTTCTACTAAAGCGGCTCCACAGCAGTTAATAGCTGTACTTAAAGCACAGCCATCATCATCAATAATTAAAACTTTTATTTCCAGTTGAAAATTTGCGAACTCATGACGGCATATCACAGGTTCCAAAGCTTTCTTTAAAGCGACACTCATAAAGCTTTCCTTGCGTGCTATTAGCTCATTATCAATAGTTGCAAATGGTGCATATTTAACACTGCAAATGACCACTCCTAAAGTGCCACTACAAATAACATTTATTTAAGTATTTGCTTAAAGGAAATTCCAAACTTACCATCTATTTGTCTGTTTGCTGATTTCTTTAGGCGGTTCTACTTGTGCCATGACTTTTGTATTACCATATTCCATATATGCTGACCCCTTCACATTCGATACCGCTCCTACCTTTAAAACTAAAAACTATTTCATATAAACACCAAAACATTGTTAAAATAATTTTATTTACATGCAGGTCTGGGTACCAATTCCACAGTCTTTGGTTTAGCTAGCCTATCAAATATTTCCTGTGGATTTTCTTTGGCCTTATATAGGCCAAATTTTATCTGTGGTTCATTTCCCATTGATGAAAACGACATGATTTAATTTTTATAGAAAATAAATTTAACTTTTTCGCAGCGTGTTTTCAAAATGTTTTGTTGTTTCTTTTTTCAGAGAAGACACTTGTAACGTTTTCAAAAAAAAACGATAACATAAATATATCAAATTATCATAGCAGCGTTGTCGTATCGTTGCTGTTTGGTTGTTATCGATTTTAAAAGATTGTCATATTAGGGTAAAGCTCTATGGCCACACATTATATTGTCCGATCAGACTAACGTTTTTGTATTTTATGTAGTTATATTTTGTATTTTATTAAGTTATACAGTTGTATAATCAGTTGCAACATGTAGGGGCCGCATTAGTAGAAAAAAATATTTACTCGTAAATGCATGTAAAAAGAACTATGGTTTTGTTAATGTGTCTTAATTATAAACAAATATATTTTAGCTTATTCAATTACATTTTTAACTTCTGATAATATCTCGAACCAAACTGCACTAATATAGTACATATTTCACTCTCTTCTTAGTTTCAGAAAAATTATTAACGTCTGGCATCTGCGAGCATTTGGAACTTACGTCAGTTTTTATGGAATAATTTTTATTTTTAAGCCCACTGTAAAGCAAAACATTGGATTTTTGTACCAACAAAGGAAACAAATTGTGTAAGAATTTTTTCGCCAAATTAAATTTGAAACAATTAAGGAATTAAAATGCAAAAGTCCCCACTTTTGGCCGAATGTAAGAATATGGAACAAATGAGTGAACCTTGGCCTGAAGATGCCACACTGTATCAGCCTTATGAGGCTGAACAAATTCTTCTACCCGAGAATGCAAGCTGTTTGGCTGTTAAAGCGTACCTGAAAATGTGCAAACTACCATTCGAAGTAAGATCCTGTGCTAATGCCGAATTTATGGCTCCTGTTGGTCGGATGACCAAACTACCAGTTTTGCGAGCGGGTGCATTTGTAATTGCTGAATTTGAACCGATAGTAAATTTTGTAGAGCATAAAAGTGAGGCTATTGGTCAGTGGCTGGATGAAGATCAAAAGTATGATGTGCGTACTTATATGTCTCTGACGGAAAAAGTATTCACCATGGCTGAATTTTATATAAGCTTTATGGTAGATCGGGTATACGAAGAGATTACTGCTCCCCGCAATGGTTGTGTATTTCCCTGGCCCTTGAACAAAATGCAAAACTTTTCTAAAAAATGTCACGTGCGCAAACTGCTGAAAGTATATCAATGGGATGACATCGAACTAGAAGACGTAATTGAAAAGGTAACAAAGTGTTGCGAATCACTTCAAATGAAATTGGAATCCTCGGAAGGACCCTATTTCTATGGTGAACAGCCTTGTGAATTGGATGCCATTGTTTTTGGACATTTATTTTCGGTGCTAACAATTACTCTACCCAATATGGCGTTAGCTCAAGTCGTGCAGCAATTTAAGCCTCTGGTGCGATTTTGTCAATTCATTGATGAAACATATTTTCAAACTAAATCGATATAAATTTTTAAAATTTTGTGGTCTTTTATTCGCTTTTATTGTTTTGTTTGTATCAGTTTATAGTACAATAATATAAGAAAGCTTGCGTTATATTTTATTTACATACATACTAATATATAAAATAAATTATTTTTATCATGTGCAAAATCTCAGTTAACGTATATAACATTTGAATAACTACTATATGCATCAAAATTTAATTATTATCGACAATACTGGAATTGTTTTGCGGTGTTAATTAAAAGAATTTAAACCAGTCAGTTCAATGGAGAATGATTTAGACCAAAAATATCTGAGCTGCAGGATGATTATCGCACTGCTCGATTCAATGTCATAAAAAGGATCAGGTGTGTTATATCTGAGTATAATGCTGACCGCTTTAGAACTGCTGCTAAGTCTAAAAAATAATGATAAACCATAAAGCAAATTGTTATTAGAAAAAAGGTTACTGCTGTTACCATAATGGCGTTGATGTATTTCATAAAATATTTAATGCTTGCCCAACATAATATACGTACAACGGAGCCATCTTCTCGTATTCGGTTTGCCTTATTCTGCTTAATTACGCCTAACGACATTTTATACCAAATTATTCGACAAAATTCTTCACAAACAAATGGGGGACTATCTTAACTTACATAACCTGATTAAGACATACCAACTTGGTTTTGGACGCAAACACAGCCGTATTACTGCTCTAATTTATGTATCTGATCATATTTGGCTATGTTAGCGAATTAGAATAGTCATAAGTTGTCGTAAAACTCTGGCTTTGTTCGTTTTTATGAAATAGCGGTACTTAAAATAAAGTTTATATTTATTTTCAATGTAAGACCATTACAATATTTAATGCAGTATACAACAAATATGACTTAAAAAAATTGATAAATCAGGTCCAAATATATCTCGAAATATAATTGACTAAATAAAATCGTTGCTTTAGTTTAGTATTCATCCCAAAACGGAAAATATTTATGCTTACCAGCTTCTCTGTAAGTAGATAGAATACATTTATGAATGTTTAACAAAAACCGGAAAACAAAAACTATAAAAAAATTAAAATAATTTTTACAAAAATTGCCAAATTATACAATAACTGGACGACTATATTTTTAACTCCACATATGTTTTTTAAAATTGAAACCAATTTGAAATTTTCTTTTTTAAATTTTATTTTAAAATAAAAAACCAACTTACTTAAATAAGCCCACAAATCGATAGTTTGTGTTTAGGCATTCTATTGCCTTCATATCAATATCTTCCAATTGCCAATCGGCAACTTCCATATTAGTTAGTATACGATGGGGTGTCACGGATTTGGGTATAACAATATTACCGCGCTGTATTTGATAACGTATTAGTATTTGTGCCGGAGTTTTGTGATATATGCATGCAAGTTTTTGTATCTGAAAAAACAAAAACATTTGAATGCTCTAATAAAAAAATTTAATTTTCATTTTACCGTAAACATTTCTAGAGGCGTTTTTTCACCATCTTTTTTCCATGGACGATTGGGCGAACCTAAAGGACTATATGCCATAACAGCCACATCGTTTGATTTACAAAAGTCCGTTAGTTTAGTTTGTATTAGAAATGGATGACATTCGATTTGATTTACGACCGGTTTTATTTTACAATTTTCAAGTAACCTTTCTAGTTGTGTTTTATTGAAATTGCATACACCTATGGCTTTGGTTAGTTTTTTCTCCACTAAGGCTTCCATAGCCTTCCAAGTGTCAATATAATCGACATGAGAAAATTTTATACGACCACACGCATCTTTGGGAAAAAGTTCTGGACCTTCGAAATAACCCATTGGCCAGTGTATTAGATAGAAATCTAATTGATCTAATTTTAAATCACTTAAAGACTTTTTAATAGCAGTTTCGACCACGTCGGGATGATGATAGGTATTCCATAGCTTACTCGTTATAAACACATTATCTCTGTGGTCCAATGTAGAAAGTTTAATCTAAAATATTAGCTTTGGGAACTGTACGAACCTTTTTATCTCGCCTTTATCTTCATTAAATACAGACTTAAGACCTTCGCCTACATATTTTTCATTCTGATAAACGTGGGCACAATCAATAAGGCGATAACCAATCTTTAGGGCATATTTAACTGCTTCCGTTGCTTCCTCTGCTAAACTCTTAAAACATTAATTAACATTGCAATTCAAGTGGTTATGAAAAAAGAATTTCCAAAAATGTTTTAACATAAAAAAAGACTTACTCCCCATGTACCCAAGCCTAATAAAGGTATTTTCATTCCATTATTTAATGTAATACTTGGAAACTCTTTGCGCACATTGCACGATTTGGGCATTTTAGGAGAACTTAACGACAAATAAAAGCCATATATGTAAATTAGAATATTGTAGTAAGTAGTATGCCACAGGATATTAAACTTACTAGGAGCATATTTTTGATGTTTTATGTATGGATCTATGTTGCAGAATACAGAACCAATTTATAATAGTATTTTGAAATATCTTTGAATTTTGCATATTTAGTTTTATAATTAAACCATTATTTTCATGAGAAAGAAAATCGTAGTTATTTTCATAAGTTTAAATTATTTGAAACGGAAAATTTTGCTATTGATGCTGAAAATTTTAAAATTGTGGAGAAATTAACCGAAATATTTAAGTTAAAATAATGTTTACAATCGAAAAAAAAAATTAGTTTTTCAATGTCAAATTCTTTCAATTCTAAAGCCAGAGTTGTGATTAAAAATCGATTATAAAATTAATCATAGAGTTCTGTAATGAAAATAATCTTTTCCAAAATTATTAAAAATCATTATTTATATTAGAAAATATGTATATACCTTATATGGGAATGAGATCTGCGGTCAATCTCTTGTTCAGACAAATGTGCCTCCGGAGGTCTAACATTCTACCAGTCATAATAAAATTTTTATTTTATTTATTTATTAATTTTAATTATACGTAATTATTATGAGCTGAGTAACTTAGATCTTGCACTCAGTGTAGTAAAAAGCTACCCATTAGCCTGCCAAGTTACTATGTATGTTCGAATTTTTAATTTACCTGCTGCTGTAAGCATAATTTAGTTTTTTAGATACATTTCGACATAATTGAATGACATCACTCCATATAGGTTTTAAGCGTGAATTGCAATGTAGACGTTTGTAGTCGAATTTCAGCCAATTAGCCAATAAAATTTAGAAATTTCATTATGATTCTAGTTTTAGCTTAAGAACCAAATCTTCGTGTCATACACACTCGATCGAAACATCGATAAAAAGAGAGAAGCAGTATTTGCCGCTTTCAAATGCTCTTCTAATGACTTGCAAAAAATCTATGTGTTTGTTTAATACTGTTATGTTTCCTTCTGAATCCAAATTAAAGTTCTGGGATACATCTGCACGCATTCAAAATTGGCACGAAATACATCAGAATTTTAAGATTTCTAGTCGCATGCCGTAATGAGTAAAGGATCCAGACTTTTTAAATATTTTGTAGGTTTAGATTAGAGGATGTGTACTTGTCAACAGAGGCAAGTACAGTACCCGGAGGTAAAGTTGATCCATTGTACAAACGTCTTAATGGGGAGAGGATAAAAGGGGAGGTAGGGAAAAAGGAGACTAAGTAGGAAAGGGAAAATAAGGAAGCGGAGGAATGCACATACTAACAAACACACAAGAGAACGCGACTACACTATTGAACCCCTAACACTTCTCAACCAGCTCAAACCAATAATGAATCTATGGAGAGCATTGACGTCGACTCTCTTCAAATCCTCAAAGAAGCCCCTGCCAAGGGTCTTCAACCTCAATCTACTAAAGGGTGGACAGTTATAGACGTGGTCTTCGATAGTATCCAACTCCTCCTCATCGCAACATACCCTGCAATAGTCCAGTATCTGTTCCAAATCCTTGTCAGCGATCTAATCTAGTAGTCAACCTGTTCTTACACTGTTTATAGCAGACCGTAGACACCTAGAAACATAACAACCTGATCCATTCCCCAGCGCATCTGCTCTTTCAGACTGACACATCCATTGATGTGGCCATAGAGCTGGCAGATTAGAGCTGCTATCATTCTCTTCGAGCTCTTTTTCTTTCTGCAACCAACTATTCAACATCCACATATAAAATTCTATAGTGTTTTATTTGCTGCTTGGCAAAAGCAACATATTGGGCAGCCTGTTTAAGGATTTCTTTAAAATTTAAGATAGAAATATTTGCATCAATTGAAGCTGTCTACTACATTTTCTGTACACTGAGGGCAGAGGTATATTTTAGACTTTAGCAAATAGACAGGCTTACTCACTCGCAAAGGGTTCGAGATCTAAATAATAATAGGCGAATGTTCCGAAAACAAGCCTTGATAAGCCTTAACTTACGCCCAACTTTAAAATCAATAAGCCAGGTATCTTATGTTTGTCGGTAGGCTTATTAGTTGGTAAAACCTTAAATTATATGAATGTATAAACGATTTCTTTGTACTACATCTTACATTTTTCGAATATTTTCGATAACATAAACAATTATATTTGTGATCACAAAGCTTTATTTATATTTTATTTTTAATTTTCGTTAATCATTTTAAATTACTCCGTTCGTTTTTCTAAAAAATATTTGTTTATAAATGATTTAAAATATTATTAAATCCACCCCAAATGGCTTCTAGCTCTAAAAATCCCGAAGTTAAAGAAAGGAAATCCAAACAAGAAGGTGATGATAAATTGGATGATAAATCATATGTAAAACCCGATGTGCCAAATATTATGTTAAATAATGAAAAGACGATACCGGTTATAGGACTGTGCACTAAAAAAGTATGTCTATAATAATAATTTCTGAACATAGAAATTGGAAAGAAAAATGCATGATACAAATTGTTAATTTTTTAAACAGCTACAAAACAAATGTAAAGAATTTATAAATGATGCCTTAAAACTAGGTTATCGTCACTTCGATTGTGCGCCAGTTTATGGTAATGAAAAGGAAATAGGCGAGGCCATCAAAGATAATATTAAAAAAGGCTTGATAACGAGGTCGGTGAGATAAGAATATGTTCCAATGAATATAATTATATTGTCATTATTATTATTATTAGAGAAGACCTCTACATTACTAGCAAATTATGGAATACTCACCATGAAGCTACTTTAGTACGCAAAGCATGTGAAACGTCTTTGAAAAGTTTGGGTCTTAAGCATTTAGACTGCTATATTATGCATTCGCCTATGGCTTTTAAAGAGGGCGATGTATTCTTTCCGAAAGGTGAGGATAACAAAATAATTTTTTCCGACGTTGATTTTATACAGACTTGGAAAGCTATGGAAAAATTGGTGCACAATGGTTTAGTTAGGACAATCGGTTTGGCAAACTTTAACATTCGGCAAATAAATTTACTTTTGGAAAAGGCCCGTATAAAACCCGCTCTTTTGCATGTGGAATGCCATCCGTATTTAAATCAGCAAATACTCATGGATTATTGTGCTGCCAATGATATAATGTTGGTGGCAAATTATTGTTTTGGCTGTCCATCCACTATACATCATGTTTTTAATAGAGCACCTCTATTTTTTCATCCAAAAATTGTTGACATAGCCAAGAAAGCAGGTTGTACACCAGCTCAAGTTCTAATTAAATACCAAATACAAAGGGGTAATATCGTTGCAGCCACGGCTATTAAAAGAAATCAAATGAGAGACAACCTTTTGAGTGTTGATGTAAAATTAAATTCTCAGGCTATGGCTGAAATTGATGAACTGGATAATGGCACACGAGTACAGACATTCAATGAGTAAGTTTTTATTTTTCAATTCAATGTGTTTTATGAAACTCATAAATTTGATTTTCTTTCAGCTGTAAAGGTCACCCAGAACATCCCTATGAAAAAGATATCTATTAAAATGTGTACTTATAGAAATTCATTGTGTAAAAAATTAATCTTATTAACATTATTTTTTCTTATTTTCGAAGTACAATATAATATGAATTATGAACAATTTGTTCTAATTCCAGTTTTCTTCCGTAGAAATACAATACGATTCTGTAAGGCTTTCTATTATTCCTGTTCATTATCGTAAGTACATAAATATGTACGTTGGGCAGCTGTTAATCATCATTTAGCTCCACCCGCCTTCAAAGTATTTATTTTGTTTTGCTTTGTTTCAGTCACACTAACCTAGTTTTTCAAGATAAGCGGGTGATTTATTTACTGTGGCCATGGCTCGTTGCCTAGAAATATTGTCCTAGTGTGTGGCACTTTACTCATTGAGTCCTATCGGAGGTCGCGCAGTCATACGTTTTTCTATTGTTTGTCCTCTTTGGGTAGTCAAATGTCAGGAGGCTTCCCTAATAGAAGAGGGAATGAACAGATTGTTTCGATTTACAATTAAGCGCTTTTAGTCTATAATATGTCACCTTTACTTGATCACGGTAGCACAATTACGGCTTTAAAAATACCAGGGAACAAATTAAGCGTCAAAGTACTTTTAAAATGGTTTTATATACATTTACAGGCAGAAATACATTAGACATGTAAAGATAGTGTACACCTCATTGAAATTTATCGAAGAACGCCAGTACAGTTGTTCTTATATGTTTACGAGATCTACACAAACTCCTTGTATTCGCTAAGAAAATATAAGGAAATAAACTCATGGTAGAGAGAACAGATAAGGCTTTCAATTTATATTAGAAACTGTATAACGGTCACAGCAGTTTAGTATTCATATATGTTCAAAGTTTGCAACGATTTCTGTCGAAACCATAATAGCGTGGTAGAAAGCAAGACTACTTATTCACTAGTTTGAAATTAAATTGTCCACAAATGCGTTACTAGGCCATGGTGTGGATCTTACACCGGGAGATCCCATTTTGGTAGTGCTGTCAAACTAAATATATGAATGGAAATAAAGGTAGATGTAACTCTGGAGGGGTGATTTCACCAATGTTGAGTTTTTTGGTCATAAAAACGACGAGAACTTTCTTGTCCTTCACGAGAGATTCGATTAACCTTTTAACCGAGAATAATTGCAATTGGATTCAGTGCAAGAGAAATCGGTATAACATCTCTATTGCTGACAAACTTGACTAAGGCGCATCAATGGTACCGGTTAGCTCTAGCAAAGACTGTATAGGTAGATTACAGTTTTCGGTTTAGGGTTCTTTACGGGAGTAGAACGGAACGCAGGTGGCGTGATATTGGTGCTTGAGGTATATCCTTGATTATCTGGTCCACTCTACATGGAAGGCAGAACTAGAGCTCTTTTTCATACAGGCTCCTTATGGGCACATATGTTTATGTTTTAGTTGAAAAGAAACATTTCTGTTTTCATCACCTATTAAAATTATATCCACAAACTCTGCTTTGAATAAGTAAAAAAGAGTATTCAAAAGTTTTTTTACAAAATACTTTTTAGAATTTTAATTAGAATTTACTGATACAGTCGCAACACTACGTTCGTTGAGCGTACTTCTTTCATCCAGTCCTTAATCCAAACACAAGCCATGCAGTGTAAAATTGTATTGTATGTCGGTGACCCAGTAGCCCCGCTAATTGAAAATTGCTTTTTATAGACACATATCGGTTACTTCACCACTGACAGACAGTACAGTGATCTATTGTAACACATAATATATATATTGAATAACGGCACTTTGAGGAATTTTAGTTTTATTCACCACACAGACTAAATTTACCACACCTTGCAGAAGCTAGCCACTTTGGACAAATTCATTATACTTCGCAAAAACACACCACATCTGACAAATTCACCATACTTACAAAAATTCTCCACGCTAGAAACACACCACAGAAGTTAACTTTGGGGTTCGTCCCCCGTCTTGAGACCGTTCCGTCTTTATTCGATCAAATTCCAACAACACACACTACTCACAACACTAACGACAACACAGTCCCGCTCCCTCTCACCCGACGTCGGCAGAAATTCAATTTAATCACAATAATTAAACGAACGACAACAACAGAGCTTCATTTTCTTCATTTATACAAAAATCTGATATATTCATCGCTGTTTTGTGAAGGAGCAAACGAATTTTTCCAACACTCACCAGTGTTGCCAGTAAGGAATAAATTTTTTAATCAACTCCTGAAAAAATAATCACTAAAATAATTACAAATTTAAATTCATAGTCTTTTCTATTCCTACAAAATTAAATTATTTCTATTATTAAGTTTACAATAAATAATTAAATAACATTTATTGATGATCAACCTACACATTGAACAAAAAATAATCAGTTTTGGTTAGAAATAGCTAAGCACGGCAACAATGTTTGCTGTATTCACATTCAATTTTTGTTGGAAATAATAAAGGACGGCAACACTGATTGCTGTTATTCACAAATTTGCCTTGATTATATTTATTTCTTCGTCTTCATCGGAAGTGAAAAGTTAAAATAAAAGAGCGAAAGTACTCTGAACAAAATATATCAATATATATTTTTGTATTGAAAAAAATTGTTGTTTAATGAAACAATATAGTTAAACAAAAATTTTTGATATATGATTGTAAAGCATGTTAAAAAATCATTGTGAAATTTAAGTTTTACTCTACGAAAGAAGAGGGAAATGTGAAATAATTAAAAGCAAAAATAACAAAAGACTAACAATAGAGAAAAGTACGAAGAAGAGAAAACCAACCAATGAAAAAATTATTACGTAGAAATAATAAAAAATGATTATTTTTATTTTGTTACAATAATTATTAAATAAAATAATCTTTAAATTCTTTAAGAAAAAGTAAGCTTTAATTAAAAATCAAGTGAAAATCCTAAATAAAGTGTTAACAAAAGGAGAAAAGAAAATTTTTTATTGTGCCCAATATAAAACCCTTGAAAATTGATTTTCCCCAAAATACCATAAAAGAGAAAAACAGAGGCTAAAAGAAAAATTTATAAATTGCACTTGAAGTGCAAAAGAGTTGTAAAAAAGTTGAAAGAGAGTGCATTTATTTGTGTTTGTATGTGTTCGTATAGTGTAAAAGAATAACAAAATAACTATCATCACAAAAAACTAGACAAGTCTTCTGCAATCATATTTTGTTGGTTTTTTCTAGTTACGTTTTGTTACAATTTTCTTCGTTTTTTTATAACAAAAATAACTACTTTTATGACATTTTCGAACACTGTTCTAAGTGTTTTGTATACGAAAACAACACATAGATACATATTTTTTATAACTGTTTGCTATTCGATTGTCGTTTTTGTACTATAACAACAACTTTTGCGGCAACTAGAACTACAACAACTTAAAGGAAACATTATTATTATCGTCACATTTTTATTTTCATCACAATCACACACATGCAACAATGAATGTTGTGGGCGATTATGAATACAGTTCCAAGGATATGTTGGGCCATGGTGCCTTTGCTGTTGTTTATAAAGGCCGCCATCGCAAGGTAAATGTTTACTTTTTTTTAATAATTACAGCAAGTAGCTGATCAACCCCTTATAACTGATAAGTGTTGTTAATGATTCTCTAAAAACCGCTTAAAATCAAAGGTTTTAATTCTAATGAATTTTAGGTGAATTTTTGGTTTTAGAAAATAGAAATGAACGGAATAAAATACAAATAAAAAATTGAATTTTTAAACAAAACAATTGAATGCAGGAACCCAAGAGCAGAAAGGACTACAACGTAAATTTGAAGAAGTTATAACATTTTAAAAATATTTTTGTGCCTAAAATTTTTAGTTAAGTTTTCAAAATACCTTTCCATTTTTAAGGCTTTAAAAAGGAGAATTTTGCTTTTTCTTGGAAAATGTAGAGTAGCAGATTTTTTACCTGTTTTTGATATTATCCTTGTAATAGTTGTTTTGTCTATTGTCTGCTCGTACGGACCTTGAACAAAATTGCAATTTGTATTAGTAGTAGTAGTGCTCTGTTTCGTGGATGTGTTTTTGAGTTCAAACTTTATAATAATTAAGGGTGAACAATATGATGGCTTTTATTTGGAAGGCTCTTACCTGGCTCTGTAAGGTATTAATATTTAGTTTTATTATTTTTTCAAAATTCTTTCGTTCCAACTTTGTGTATCTTTGGTTTGTTTCCTTTTTCAACAAAGCAGATGGTTGGTTTACTGTATTTCTTGATGATAGGTACCAATAATAATGCCAAATGAATCCTAGTTATAATTTGAAAAATGTAGGAAAATCGATTTCAAAAACGTCCAGTTGTTGATAGTATATGTTTACATAGAGATTTTGACACAGTTCATAACTAACTGTTTCGATCACATTAAGTACGTAAAGTAAAACCTTCTTGATTTTTCTTAGTTACTGTTGTGTCACCTTATCTCAATTTAAACACTTACTGGTTCATATAGGTGCCATGGCATATTTACTTATTGGGTCAAATGGTATATATATGGCGCCAAAACCATTTTATTATATTTATTATTATTATTATTATATTTACTAGTGACGCCATGTCCTTTCTGTGAGTTTTATCTGCTTGTTACATATGTTCCGTTCAACTTTCCAGTTTTTTTTTATAAACATTTCGAATACAAGTTCTGTCTTGTTTTGATTTTCTCTTCGTATGAAAAATAGCTGGAACTGGTAGGAAGTAATTTTGGAATACTTTCGGACCTGCAACGGTTAAGATATAGTCGAAAACTACTCATCCACTTAATCAAAATTCTACACTTCCACAATGTATTCTTCACTAAACGTCTTCTGTAGCCTCCCCTCTCATACCAGCTATTTTCTACTTCTCTGTCTTCCACTGCTATTATTTCATGTGTATGTAAATTAGTTTTACGATATTTGCTTTAACATTCATTTTCTAAATATGCCAAAGAAAACAAAAAAAATATATTTTCAATAAATTATATGCAAAATAGACTTTTTTCAGACAAAAGCAATGTAAACGCGATCGGAATTATTATAATTGATTGATACAATGAAAATAAATAAATAATAAGTAGAGAAAAATAAAAATAGAATAAATGGGAACAATAATCATTCTCACCGATATTTATATAATTTATTGAAGTCACAAGCGAATTATATATTGTAGCTTATGTGAGTGATAATGATATGTTAAACTGTCGGATTATTCTTACAAACTATGACGAAATAAAGATTCCTTTAGCTTAGTGTCTTGTAGGTTAGATTAGGTAAAATAACACAACTAAAAAAACGTCACAAATACACTTTTAAAATTCCGGGTAGTTAATTAGGTGGAATTTGCTCAAAAAATTTATAGCAAACAAATGGTCAATTTTTGTAAATAAAAGAGGAATTGGTTTTCATTAGAATAACACTTTCATAGTGATTTCTCTGAAGTTGTGGGAGTTTGGTTGGGTAATTTTACTCCTTTTGGAACAGTACAGAGCAATTGCCGTGGGTAGTTTTTTTTAATATATTTTACCTCATAGAATATATCTATTCCAAAAACTCATTTCACTTTGAATTTTGCCAAAAGCAACATGTATTTGTTGCTTTTTTCAATACCCGGGACTATCAAATTCTATTCGCCTTGCCAAACGCACATCAAAAGTAAACATAAACAATCTTTTCAACATGTTAGAGACAATATAACTATAAATTACAAATAAATATAAACATTCAGCTGCGTTGATAACAAAACTACCTTTATTAATGTCTATATCTTGTTACAAAACTTTACAATTTAATGTAAAAATAATAGATTATTTCAACTACATCTTATATAATAGCATAAAGTTAAATAATTAAAAGTATTTAAATATACCAAAAAATATACAATGGAAATATAATGGGTTACAAGTTCACGAAACACTCATGTTCCAGTTTATTTCTAGCACGTTCCATTAATAATTAGTCTCTTTATTTTCTCAAGAATTTTTTTTATAAAATATTTGTGTAAATGCGCATATTTATGCGTATACAATTACGTTTCTGCTATTAAAAATTCTCTTTTTGAATTTCTTTTTTGCAATAAATCTAATTTTTAAATTAGTTTTCAAGGTTTGTTATTCTATAATCTATTACAAAAGTCTAGTTTTTTGAAATTTTTTAATTATAACAGCATATACATATATGTATGTACATATGTATGTATGTCACAAAGAAAAAGAACTTGCTTGTTATTTTTTGTAACGTTTTTGTTTACTTTATTATAAAAACAGGAACAACAAAAATAATAATATATTTTCTTTATAAATGACCTCATTACTATTGTTCGACATCGGTAAAAAATTAAGAGTAGAGAACATCAGCAGAATGAAAAGTGAAGAGAAGAGACAAAGTCAACTTGAATTTTAGTTTAAAAATAACACTTTAGGCAAAATATACATCTGTTTTGGCTTCTCTATTTCTTTCTTTCTTATCCATATAAACATACAAACATGTGTATGTGTGTACGTATGTATGTTTGCATATGGGACTAATTTTCTGTTGATATTTCATCAGCTGTTTATTGTATATGAATAAATACAAGTTTCTCTTTTTTATGTAGTTTATGTTTAATTTTACACATTTCTTACCTCTGCCATATTTACATGTTTGATTCCTCTCCGAGTTTATCATCAGCTGTTTAATTTCAACGACTGGTTTTTGCTGATGCAAGTGTTCTTCATTTTTATTATTTTATTGATTGATAATTGGTAAATTCACTTTATTTTGCTCTTATAAAACAAATCACGCATTTGTCCTGTGATCATTATCAGATATGTATATATGTGGCCCATTTATCAATTCATTTTACAGACCTTAGAGTATAAAAACTTGTGGTTATTCTAATCAGTGTAAAACAGCAACAACCTAAAAATCATTTGTTCTATTAACTTCGTTGTTTAAGCGCTATATTTGAAGTTATTGGATTTTATTCTTATTATTTTAAGAGTCTAAATACATTAACGTATATGTATGTATGTATATATAAAGATATATGTATGCACATATTTGATTACACTGATTTTTATGATCAATAGTTTACAAGAAAATCCAGTTATTTCTTTGCTAGCTCAAAGCATAGTTCAGTGCAGTAGATCTATATAGGTATGTATGTATGTACATATGTATGTATGTATGTACATATGGACGTATATAGTGCGTATGTTGTATGATTTTATATTTCAGTCATCTACACTTTTCATGGTACAAATTCAGTGTTGCTGCAACATGAAAATGTTGGTAAATAAATTTCTATAAAATAAATTTAATTTAATAAAAATTTCTATCTTTCATTATTTATCTATTCTTTATTGTTTTTTGTGTGAACTACATACATCGTTTTGTACAGTGAATGCTATGTTAACGGCGGCTGTTAAGCTCACATAATTAACTCAGAAAAATTCAAAAAAAAAAGAAAATCGTAAAAACATCGCCAGAGAGAAAAAACTTAAATAAGAGATAGTTGAAATTTTGAATTACGAAACAAAATACAGAAATATTAAAAAACGAGTTCGTAACTTAAAACTACTTTACCAAATATATATATATAAGCACATATGCAAATGTAATAAAATCGGATAAAAATGCATTGGTGGGAGAAGTGGACGTAGTTAGTCGAATTCATAAGAGTCGGACTACAGTTTTAGATTTTGATTAAAAGTCCTTGAAATCGGAGATATATGCATACATACGTATATGCGACTAAGCTTACTTATTTTTATTGATTGATAATGGTGTTGAAGATGGATCTAGTGCGTTGGATACCAAAGACATTATGAATTCTAGAACAATTTTGAGTTAAGCGCAAAAGCCTTTTAGATTGGGGATACATTGTGGCGAAGCTAACTCATTTAGAGACAAATATGACAAAACGAGGTAAATACGTAATGGTAGAGGAAATGGTTTTAGTGAACTGCATACCTATGACCGAAAATATGTATTGCGTTCTCGTTTATTAACAACTTGTGCAGCTATTTTGCTTTTTCTTTTAAATCATTCTACTGCTACTGAGAAATGCAATTCGAAATAATATACGAAAAATTTACATTGCTCGGAACAAGCGAACTACATACATACATATTATACCATTAGCAACTTCTTTGATTGTTATTCTAAACTGAAAATTTAGTACAAACATTTTTCAACAATAAACAATTAATTCATTTTAAGAATGTACCATCCTTGCAGGCAAACGTTTCGTTTTTTTAAAGTTAGAATGGCTACATATACTTGGAATACGAAATTCGTTTTTAGTCGTATATGCATTCCATTCTATTTTTTTTAATTTCTTCGATAAAAATGAAAATTGCATATACTGCACCGATATTATTCTTTATGTGCCTCTCATGAAAGCAGAAAAAAAAGACAAAATCCTAATAAACTAAAAAAAATATAATAAAAATTGTCTAACTGAAATCGTTTCTATATTGCGCTGACAATAATATATTTATGATGTATTAAAAAAAGGTACTATGTGAACATATTTTTATTTTATGCACTGTATACAATTGCATAGAAAATATTTCAAACAGCTGGTTTTGTCACATTAAGTATGTGCGTGTCTTTTTTTGTTATACAGAAAACATGTTTTTTTTTATTATAAACAATTATTTTTCCTCTCTTATTTGGTTTTCATTAAAGTATCAGGGTTGCCAATTCTAATTATTGTACACTATTAAAATAATTAACGCATTTTATATATGCCATGTAAAGGGATAGGAATGTCTTCCGTACAATGAAAATATTCACTGGAAAACAAAATTTTTAGAATGCAGATGAAATTGTTAAACGATTCGTCCGTCATATTTAATAACAGTGTAATATAAGTTTGAGTGAAAGTTGCTCTGTCTATAGTCAAAGTGTTTGAATTTAAGTAAATCCCAAGAATGTTCAACCATGGTTATTTACAGATGTTGATGCACTGCATATTAAATATTTAATAAGGAATAATGACACCACAAAAATCCTAAAATTGTCTATTTGTGCTATTATTAAGAATGTAATATAGATTGTACGTAGAGTTTTACGTAATCTCGTTTAATTGCAGCCGTTAAGCGCCTATAGTTGATTCAGGCATTTGCGAAAACTTTATGGTTGGACACTTGACGGACGAAATGAAAATCAATCAATTTATGTTACTTTGGAGTTTTCTCCGATTGCTGGACTGTCTATTTGTAATATGTTCAAAATAGTTAGGATTTTTTTTTGTTCAACTCGTGATTAAAAATGATTTAGTGGCCAGAACATAGTCACCACTTAATCATTTCAAAGTTCTGGTTTGCCAATCAACATCTATCAATTATAAATATTTTCTTCAAGATAGACAGCTTTTTCCAATATATGTAAGTAAATTACACTGGAGGATATTTGATCTAGTTTTTTTATAACGAATGGTTTGTTTGTTTTTCTTGATACCGCTGAAGATTTCTTTGTGGTTGGCGACAATAATATTCTCTCCCATCTGTAGCATTAAAAATGTATTTTACATAGTTAGACTAACTTAATTTCTTTGAGAGTAAACAAAGTTTTAAAAAAACCTCATCTAATTAATTAATTAAAGAAATTGTTTAAATTTTTTTCTCTGAGTGCAGAATACAATTGAGACTTTTATAGCCTCACCTATGGATGATTTCATAAATTCTTTTTTATAATTTTATATATTTTTTTAAAGAGAGTGAATGGCTTATGAGAAAAAATATTATTTCTTTGTTTATTTCTATTTTAAACATTGTACATGTACATGTGTGATTAAATTATTGTAATCAAAACAATGAGGAATGGATAACAAATACAAACAGGAAAAATTGCTATTTGTAATCTAATGAAAGAGAAAGAAAAAAAAAAACAACAATAAGTGATGGTAATATTTTTTTTTTTAAAGTTACTTTTCAAAATCTTGAGCTTGTTGGTGCGCATAGAATAATGAATGAGATAGTCTGACGATATCTGTTTTAGTTTATTTTTAATGTTTACAATTTAAAAATAAAGTATATAAAAAATCCTACCTATCTGTCTCTCTCTCATGTCTCTTAATTCTTAAACCTTAGAATATAAATATACAAATCTGACTATCAACAACAGCCCATGTGCGTAATTAATTAGATTATATTGATTTTTGGATCGAAAGCTA